>JAJHSJ010002050.1:0-44001 GCA_021015155.1 Magnolia officinalis | reverse complement strand
GACCAAAACTTGTAAAATCTATGACTCTAGGTTACCCTAAAGTTTAGAACCAAACTCATTTCCCGGCTGCTCTCGGGAATGAAACGAAAATTCGTATTAGGTCTAGACCGCACATCGGGAGTCCGATTAACACGAAGCTAAGGAACTAGGACCGCCCCTCTGGGCTTGACAATCATCTCAAAAATCAGATGATTCCGACGTCCCACGGCCATTCGTTTCGATTCGGAGCGAGGGAGTGTGAAAATACTATTCCCATCCTAATAAAAATATCTGGAATAGTGATCTGGCATCATTCGGTTGCGCGTCAGTATTAAGCAACCTGACCGTCAGAATCAGACCAAATTACACCCTCGGATTAAGAAAAATTTCAGGAACATTTACATGTACTTGGAATTTCGGATCGTGGCCCACTGACCGTTGAACTGAAAGTGGTCCGCCACGTGCGATCTGGGAATCCGATCGAGTCGAAAACGTAATCCCTCATAGATCCATGTGTGGTGAGCTTAAGTCTGACGTTTGGCTCAAGGAGGGCCACCAGAACCTCTCTTTTGAGCTGGAAAGTGACGAAATACCTATATTAGCAGTAACCTTTGAACAGGAGTCTATCGGTGAGTTTTGAGACTATATAAGGACCTTAAACCCTCTCTCATGGCAGCCATACGAATTTGGAATTGAGAGAGGGAAAAGAGAGAGAAGGTGAGGGAGAAGTGGGAGAATCTCCCTGCCGTCGTTCCCTGCCACCACACACGGCTGCACCATCCTTTTCTTGACGCTTTTTCGACATTTCCGGCGTCGTTTCTAGGTAAGAAAACCCTAACCCTAATCTGTTTTGGGGTTTAGACTGTTGTAGGTTGTGAAATAGCTAACCTATTTCGTTCTCTAGGTTGCCAAACTGCCGAATACGGAAGCTTATCGAACCTATCAACTCCGTTACGATTCTACGACAAAAGGTGTGGACTTTAGGTGCATAGGTTAGGGTTTTCAACACTTTCAATGTCAGATAATGATAGATTCATGATCTGCATGCAATTGCACATGTACAAAGTGCTTTCCGTTTCCTGTTTCGATTAACGTTGTAGAATATGGAATTTCACATACTCTAGGTATACGTAGAAATACCGTACCATACATTTTTTTTGGAGAAATGTTTGACATGTTTATTTAATGTATGATTATACTATATATGGATAATACTAGTTTGGCGAAAGGAATCGCCGTAATACATGTTCACTTGTAAATGCTATGTATGTTGAAATTGCGTATTCTAGAAAATATTTATACGTATAAATTTTGGATATGTATTTATCATGATTATTTGCTGTAGTAATATATTATACATAGATAAAATACTTGCTTGGCTAAAGGATAGCCCTAATACATGTTTTGTTAACATGCACCATGTATGTTGTAATAGTGCATTCTAAGTGTTTGTGAAAGTGGCTGAATGAGTATAGAATTCTCATTCGTGCTCGCCATGACTAATTATCATGGATTCATGATTGATGTATTGGCGATACCCCCCTTTGACGAAAGGATTTGCCCTAAGTCACGCCACGGCCAATATACACTATATATGCTAAAATGTGTGGCCCAAGTGTTTGTGGAAATGACTGAATGAATATGGAACTTGGATTCCTGCTTGTCATGACTATCCGTCATGGGTGTACGCGTGTTATGATTGGGGCAACTCCCTAGTGAAAGGATTTGGCCTAATGCCTATGTGATCGACATTTGTCATGTATGTTGATGTATGTTTGTTTAAGTGTTTTCTTGAAATGTCTGAATGAGTAGTAGTTAGCAAATCATAATGTATAAGGGTGTTGAGATATGATTCTCAACATCTTTTAACTATGTGTATGATCTCCTTTGATAGTTTGTGTGATTAGGAATTGAACATGTACAAACGCATGCTTGTGTTGTGATTCATAACATGCTCAACTGCTTTATGATTTTAACTATGTAATGCATATGTTTAATCTATATTTACGTTGTATGATCCGTCATGCGTGATGGGGGAGCGGAGCAACGAGTGTGTAAAACAGCCCTGGCAGCCCTAAACGGATAATACCAGACTTTGATTATATGATTTGAATCCTGATCCATTACTGCTTTATCTATCTGCAATTGATTGTGTTTGGGGCTATGATTATGGCCCAGGCAATCGGTAACGGGATTGAACTCGTGGCTGAGATTCATTTGCCACGTGGGATGTGTTCGACGAACTCGAGTCGTGCGTTGCCTGTCGGCAGTTGCTAGGCCACACGAAGTTGTTTATGCACTTCATGTCGTGCCGCTCAACGGGCGATCGTGCTAGTCGAGCTCGTCAAGTAACCCGATCTGCCTTATGCATGTTCACCCTGTTTGGACGCTACTGCTTGAACCTAGGGTACCAAACTTACCAGTGAAACCCCTTTTAAACCATGGTACCCGCGATCCGCTAAGACGCATGAGCCGGGCATGGTGGTATGGGACACCGTGGTCGAGCTGTCGGCCTACGCTGGGGCCATGTGCCTCCCCGTAGTGACCATTGCGCAACCAAACTCGTGAGCCGAATACGGTGGTATAGGACACTGTATTCGAGCTGTCGATACTTACGGCGAGAGCCGAGTACGGTGAGACCTGTGCTCGTGCTGACGGGCGACGAGTCCTCCGTAGTATCTTCGAGTATACTCCAAGGGTCTGTGATTGGCGACGAGTCTTTCACAACAACTAGAGTATGAGTGGAGCCGAGTACGGTGAGACCTGTACTCGAGCTGACGGCCAGCAATTGAACCGCATACAGTGAGATCTGTATCCGCGCTGACGGGTGACGAGCCCTTTGCGATGCCTTCACTACGCTTCTCAAACCATAATATCGTATGAGATTAACTAGGATTGACGACCCTAGAATGGATCATGTTTGGGAATGATACAAGGGAGGTACCTTAGTTTCCCAATATGCTGTTTGAAATGGACTAATAAAAACTTGGTAATCATGAGCATCATCGCACCGCATGTGCTTTGTAGATGTGGCGCACTGAGGGAGTAAGCATTCGCGAACGTAAGATGATGTCGCTTGAGGGTGGTTTGGCAAGGGCATACAGCATCATGTCATTTCATTTTCGCACTTAACAAGAGTAGTTAGAAATGTTTGATTTGTACTGCTTTATCATTACTGCTTGATTGAATTGATAACATGTTAACCTATGCTTTACTGTTCCACTGAGTTGATCACTCACCCCCACATTACGGGATGGTGTTCCGAACACCCACCAGATTTGTTGAGTTTCAGGTGATGGCGATGCTTATGAAGCAGAGTCGGACCTCTATGATGTGGAGGAGGAGTTCTCCTACATGTAACTTTCTGACAGGCCAATGAAGACCTGGTATTGTATTGACGGGGTTATGGTTCTTGGGATAGAAGGCATTACACTTCCTCACATTTGGTAAATTTTAGAACTGCACTTGTATTTATTTAACCTGGTAATGTTATCACACTCTGGAGACTCATCATAAGTTATATATTTTATCTATCTATCACAGTCTTCCGCTTGCAAACTTAACTGTCTCTGGAGTATGATATGCTGTTTTGGCTTAATCTCACTCATGTTCAATGCACGAATACAGTCAACATTCAATCATCATTCATTTTGTTGCATAAGTGATGTTCTGGAACTCGGGAGTTGAGTTTATGCTCGACCCCCGATTTTCAGGGCGTTACATCAGGTGGGTGCATATTCATGTTATGCGCCATGTTATGCGCCATAGAGTAGCGAGTGTTTCCTGTTGCTGTTACATGATGAACAACATTTGCTCTATTGTGTTTGTGGCTGGGGCCGCTCAGGGTGTGGAGGTCGTGGCCTGGGTTGGCGACATTTCTGAAATGTTTTCTTAGACAATATTCCCTGCATTAGGTTGATTGGTTGTCCCCTGGCGGCCTGACTGTTCGTCGGGAGTAGGATGGTTTATCTCAACCAGTCCGCAATGAGTCAGGTAGACTAAACGACTCTCTCCTTAAAGACGCATATCCTGAAACAATTTTTTTGAGGTGTTAAACGTAAGGAGGTTCATTCATACAAGTCCAAGCATATACAGACTACCATAAAGACACGACTCGAGCAAAGCATTAATGGCCAATCATCAATCCCACAAGCAAAATGCACTTAAGTAACTCTAAGTATTCTCATTAGTCAAAATGTCATTGAAATATGGGTTGTTACACTACTTGCACAGGGAATACAAGAGTTACCAGTCGATGAAAACATAAGTAAACTATAACCTATTCAAAATAGAAATTAACTACCACCTGCCTAACAAGAGAAGTGACTTTAACTACTTTAAACAACATGGGAACAACTAACTTTAATACTAAGCTACTGATCTTCTGAGTCGGGTGAAGGAGGGGGCGCTCCCTCCTACTGGACACAACATAATATTGCCTTCACCATGCAAGATAGCTTCTTGATCCTCCTTTCCAAGTTCCCCTGGTTCTCTTTCATCTTGGCCATTCAGGCATTGAGTGCATCCCAACCTTCAAGTACATCTTGAGCGACAGGTGGCTCTTCGCAAGCTTCTTGGATTTCTTCCTCTTCTTCTTCTTTGTCATCTTCTTCCTCCTCATCTTGTCCTTCGTCTTCACTTTTCTCTCCTTCTTCATCCCCAAATTCATCAATGTGAGCCCTACGCAGTTTAGGGCCAATCTTCATATGGTTCAAGGAGTCCTCATTGATCACCTTAATTAGGTAGGGGAGTCCATCCGGCTGTCTGTATCCGTGGTTGTGTACTACTTTACAGATTAGACGGCTAAATGGAAGTGCCATTTTTTCACAAGGTGCCAACGCAGCCTTCATGATTTAGGTCAGCACAAGGGTGGACAGGCACACCTTCTCCCCTTGTCCCACCTGGTAGAGAAAATCTACCATAAATCGAGAACACTTCGTACGATTATTGGCTCTTTGGTACACATTATATGTACATATATGGTGAAGCAGGCGGTAGTCAGGTGTCAGATCCGAGGACTTGATGTTCCTTCCTCTTCGCCACTCGATGAGTTGGCCGCATAGGTGGCAGACATGCTTGTCTTTTTATCGCTTCTCCTTTAGGTTATCCTCATTGGCATGCACATTTCCACACTCCACACCAAGTATCTGAGCTATGGTTTTCATGCCAACGTGGGCCTCTTGTCTGCCAAGGCCAATGCCAAATCCGAGTGGTTCAAGCTTTAGATTTCGCATACGTGCATAGAATGCTCTCACTAGATTCTCATTGGCATGATATTTTCCCTCGAATATCCATCCGAAACCATTTTCTAGAAGGTGGTCGAGCAATTGATACTCACTGAACAAATTCTCATCCACGTTTGCCTCGAACACAATCTTCTAACTCCTGAATCTACCAAATTCTACACCTGGCAGAGCCAGCGGGCGGAGTTAGAGGGTCGAAGTCTCTCTTAGACCTTTTCTTGAAGATCGGCCCTGCTAGGTTGTCTTGCTTCTTCTTCTACCTTCTCTCGTGGCTTGGCCCCACTTGGTCGAGGGTCGCTCTTTTCTTCCCAGTAAGGGGAAGAACTAAGGAAATGGAGAAGAATGAGGAGATTACTTCAAGGAAGGCCATGAGGATGGGGTTTCTTCTTGCTTAGAAGGAGATGGGACAAGGAATGAAGAGTCTTAAGGGAAAGATGGTTTGGGAGGTTAGTTTGGAGAGACAAGATCTAGAGGCCCTTAAGGAAGAGGGTTTTGGTTTAAAATGGAATAGGAATGGATGGCCTTAAAGTTGTTGATGGGCGTGGTTAGTGAGATTGAGGATTGAGGTGGTTGCTTGAGGTTGTGGTGGATTGAAAGGAGGGTTTTGGGGTTTGGAGATTTCATTTTTGAGGGTTTGGAGTTGAAATGGGGTGAGAGTAGAGATGGGTTGGGGTTAGAATGTGTTTAGAAGGGGGTCCTAAGGGTTTAATAGCTAGGAGGAGCAAAGAGAGGGGGTCCACACGTGTGGGAGGGCCCACTCTAGCTTGGGTGAAGGCGGCGGCCCACCGATCTGGCGGTGGCCCCACCATCCCCTAGAGGGTTCGGCGGCGGCCCCCCGATCTAGTGGTGGCCCCATCACCTCCTGTGATGTTTGGCAGTGGCCTGCCCAAAACGGCCGTGACACTACCACCTCATGTCCTTTTTCTGGCAAGGGTGTACCCAAATGGTTGTGGCCCGCCACTCCTCTGATCATTTCGTGGTATAATGGGCGGGGGCGAGACATTTGTCGCAATCCCAAGCCCGTCGGTCTAGCCGTGTTGCAAGACGCATTCAGGATGGGCCCAAAATGTTGTCTCTAAGTTGATGGCGGCCCATACGGGCTTGAGGAACTGTCCGCTCGATGGTCCAAGTAGCTAGAAGGTCCTTGGTTCAAGGCGGAGACGATATGGTTTGTCGGAATCTGAAATGGCCATGTGTCATAAACCAAAGTGAGTTATTGTACGTGCGATATATGAATTTTGGGCAGGGCGGGCTACTTCAGTGGTTCGACTCTTCTACGTCAGGCCACGATGTTAAAGTTTTAAGGTCCTTAACCAAGTGCTAATTGAAACAACTCTTTTTGGTACTTTGCACCTTATCATTTTATCCCTTAAAATTAGTTAACCACACGAAGTAGAGATCATACACCTGTATGAGCAGAGTGGGTGCCTAACACCTTTCCTCTCTATAACTGAGGTCCCTTACTCGGAATCCCAGGTCACAAATCAGGAGTCAACTTAAAGTAAGAAAGTCTCTAGATTCTCTATCTTTTTTAGATTTTGGAGGTTTTAGCCGACTAAAGGATTGTGAGTTAATGGCTAGTGGCGACTCCAAGTCTACTATATCATCAATCTAAATTAAGTCATACAATAAAAAACAAACATAAAAGTGTGGGTGCCAATTTCCAGCGTTCACAACCTCACCTGCCTATCATCATATAAAAAGAAGGTTGGTCTACAAAACTGATTATTACTATGATAGAAGAACCTTCAAAGCCATCTGACGAGCTGGATGCGATTACCCCATATCGGCAATCTCCCTAGTACTTCGTTAAAGAGGTTACCTGATGGATTTCAAGATCAATAACGAATGAGAGGTTGAAATCACAACCATCATCCGTAACCTCAAGCAATATCTTAGCACCACCATTAATCGTGGCAGATGCCACATCAACATAGTAGAGTATTTGATGAAGGAAGATATAGTAGCAGAAGACAATTTATTATTCCATGAATTGGAACCAGAACCTGCTTAGATGGACGATGCCAAGGCCAATGTTCAAGATACCCTCATTGAGGTAAATCTTGGAATGAAGAAAGACCCTCAACCAACATATATTAGCATTGAGCTGGATCCTGAAGCCCAGATGGAGATGATCTATCTCCTTAAGGATTACGCACATTACTTTGCCTGGGATTATCACAAGATGCCCTGTTTGGATCGGGATTTGGTCAAACATCACCTTCCGATCAAGGAAGGGTTCAAGCTATTCAGATAGTCCATTAGAAGGATGTCCCCAGAAGTAATGGTCAAGATCAAGGAGCAGACTAAGCGACTGCTGAAGGAAGGATTCATCAAACCAATCAAATATAGGGATTGGATCTCAAACATAGCCCCTGTTATCAAGAATAATGAAAAATAAAGGATCTATATAGACTTCAGAAATCCGAATTTGGCAACCTTAAAGGATGAATATCCGATGTAGATTACAGATCAACTCATCGATGGGCCATTGGATGCAAAATAATGTCGTTCATGGACAACCATTCTGGGTACAATCAGATCTTTATTGCCGAAGAAGATGCTCCGAAGATGGTGTTTCCTTTACCAAGGGCGATCGGGAACTACTTCTGGGTTGTGATGCCTTTCGGGCTAAAAAAAGCCAGAGCAACGTATTAGAGGGCCATTGTTTTGACAAGAAACAAATGCATTCGATTTGGAAGAATTATTTTACTCAATAATTAATAAAAGAAGAATGAAGAGAATAATCACAATATTTATTTATTCTAAATTCGATTACATCATTTATCTCCTTTGATTCCAAAGTAAAATTTTTACATAATCCAATACAAATATCAAATGTTTAGCAATAATTTTTACAGCATTTCAGATTGTGTTGTGATCTTCAGTATTGAATATCATTGTCCTAGAATGATATCCATTCTGATTGATTCCATGCTTATGAGAAGACACTTTGATCTTTTGACCCAGATTAGGGTCTCGTTCAATCCCTTCACGATTGAATAATCATCACTCAAGTTGATTTCGACTAGTCCTAGCCTATATTCGACTAGTCCAGGCTCTAGCTCGACCAGTCCGGGGTTTTTCTCGACCAGTCCAGGATTTGTTGCAAAATTTTAGATTTTTCTAGTAGGGTCATGACCAGTCGAGCACCTTGCTCGACCAATCGTGGACCACTCGACTCGAAGTCCAGCAACATCTCTTTAGGTCCCACATTCGGTTGTGGACCATGCTCGACCAGTCGAGCAGCCCACTAGACCAGTCGTAGGTTGGTATTATCCGATCGCGCTAGAAATTTTAAAATTTGGTTGAACCTTAGACCAGTTGAAGGAGACCTTAGACCAGTCGAAGGAACCGATTTTTAGCCTATAAATAGAGGACTTTTTTTTTCATTAAAAAAAAAAGGCAAATCAAGCCTCCTCTTTGAGAGAAAAGCTCCCGTGATTGTCAAGTTATTGTCTGGTAAATAAGATTCTTTTTATAGCTTTTTGATTTCTAATTTCTTGATCTCTCTTTGCTTCAATCTGATTTTATAAAAGGGTGTTCTTCTCTACCCCTTTTGAGATCTAAGGAATTAAAGTAAAGTAGCCCAAGGTTAGATTAATTTAAAATTCATTTAGACTTAGAACCCTTCTATATGTGTGATTGAACATTGGATATCTTTATCTTCAAAAGAAGCAGTTCTACCGGGCTACATCAAGCAGAGTCTTCAGATAAGTTTTTTGTTTATATTATTTTTGGTTTTTGAGATTGCCAGAGAATCTCTATTGTAGTTTTGACTGAGGTAGGCAGAAAATCTTAGCGTGGTGTTTTAATTGTGGTAGCCCCTTGAAAATGCAATTGTATAGGTTTTAAGGTGAACCTTGAAAAACCTTCTTTCTTAGTGAAAGCCAATATCACGTGGGTTGTGATTATTGGGAGTGAAGTAGGTGTGGCTATTTGAGAACAGTTGGTGTACACACCGAACCACTATAATTTTTGGTGTTTTGTGGATTGATGTATGTGATGTATGAGTGTTGAATGATTGTATCTATTTCATGTACATATGGTGAATGTTGTAATAGTTGTATTTCACTATTTTGCCTCTTGTTTTAGTTTGGGTTTTTTATCCTTACCGAGTTCAAGAAATCAGGTTGTCCTACCATAAACATTAGTTTTTGGTGCAAGGTTGTCCTTTGAATCAACTTTTCAATACTATTGCAATTGAGATTTTTATTTGATTCAGCTATCTTCATTTTATATTCTGTAATTATTTTTATTTGGTATAGTCCTATTCACCCCCCCCCCTCTCTTTAGGACTTAGAGCTCGCCCTTTTCAAGTGGTATCAGAGCTAAGTTGCTCATTCTTTTGTATTTATTTTGAACTTATCGATCTAGAACGTACAGTATGTCAAATTTCGATAGCCTATCTATTACTAGGCCACCACTGTTTGATGGCTGAAACTATGCTTATTGGAAAGCTAGAATGAGGATTTTTCTGAAATCCATTGATGAAAGTGTGTGGCAAGCCATGGTGACTAGATGGAATCCACCGATATCTGATGTTTTAGGCAGTGATGGAACCAAGTCCCTTAAGGAAACACCTTTCTATATGTGGACTACTCTTCAGAAAAATGAGAGCAGTGCTAATGCTAAGGCTTTAAATGCAATCACTTGTGCACTATCACCTAATGAATTTAAAAGAATCATTTCATGTGATACTTCTAAACAAGCCTGGGACATTCTTGAAATGACACATGAGGGAACAACTATAGTAAAAAAAATCTAAAGTTCAGATCCTCACCATTAGGTTTGAGGAGATTCGTATAGAAGAAAATGAGTCTTTTGTGGACTTCTATACAAAACTAAATGACATAGTTAACTCTATGTGGGGTCTAGGAGATGGTATCCCAAAAAGCAAAGTTTGTGCAAAAATACTCTGATCTCTTCCTGAGAGATTTAATTCCACGGTGACTGCTATTCAGGAACTTAGAGACACAAATCATATGAAGGTTGAGAAACTTGTTGGTTCACTTCAAACTTACGAGTTAAATTTCAAAGCCCCAAAAGGTAAGTCATCCAAATCTATTTCAAAAGATAGTGATATTAATTCTGATTGTGAAAACTCAGAGGATGATATGGCTTTACTCGCTAAAAAGTTTTACAAGATTTTAAAAAGTAAGAAAAGAGTAGATTTTCAAAAACCCTCTGAGAAGAAAAAGGGTAAATCTAAAAACTAACAATCTCTAAAAGATAGTGTTTCAACTGCCATGAATATGGGCATTTGGCAAATAAGTGTCGAAAAAGAGACAAACCAATGAGAAAAGGCATGTTAGCCACATGGGATGAATCATCCAACTCTAAAGCTTCTTCTGAGTTGGATGAATCAGAACCTGAAACTTCAAATGAAGTCAAGGCTTTAATGAATCTAGCCAGAGTCACTTCCATAGATAGTTGCGATTCAACTGAATATGAAAATCTAAGGAGTGACCCTGAAAATGAAAATGATCTTCAGGATGCCTATAATGCCCTATACAGTGAAGGTTATACGATTGTTGTCAAGTTAAAACTTCAAAAAGAAAATTTTCTGAAATTAAAAGAGGAATTAAAAAATTCAGTTTTAGAAAAATCTCATATTTCTGATTGTTTTGAAAAAGAAAAATACGATTTCAGTTTCAAAAATTCTGAACTTGAAAAATTAAGAATAGAAAATGAGAAACTAAAACTTGAAGTTTCTTCCCTATTAAGTTCAAAGGATTCATGGAGGTATGCCCATGGAGACCCTAAACTTGAAAAGTTATTAACCACTTCTAGAAAATGTGGAGATAGATTGGGTTTGGGATATGTTAAAGACATACGTTAGAAAAATAAGAGTGTATCTCCTCCTACCTTTGTCAAAGGAGAATCCTTTAACTCAAAAGGAAAGGGCTTGAAATATAAAAATCAAAACAATTTTAAAAATGTAAAAATTTTCAAGCATCTAAAGTCAATACTAATAATGTCAGCTTTAGAAAACAATGCTATAATCCTTTAGCTGAAAAAATTGTGGACTTACTCAGGGAGCTACTCAAATCTAACTTTATTATGAGAGTTGATAGTCAAAATAATATTAAGCGAAGGAAAACTAACAGTGCGCCAAAACTCAAAATAACAATGATATGGGTTCCTAAGGTTGCTTGTCTTGTTGGCCACACTGCCTTCAAGGCTTCAAGTCAGTCAAAGTGGTACCTAGATAGTGGTTGCTCAAGACACATGACAGGTGACAAAGATTCGCTCACCAACTACAAAGAAATGACTGATGTGTTAGTCACTTTTGGTGATGAAAGCAACTGCAAAATAATTAACCAAGGTACAGTTCAAATTTCTAACCTCCCTCTTTCTGAAAATGTTTTATTTGTAGAAGGGCATAAGCACAATCTTTTGAGTATCACTCAAATCTGCGATAATAAGCATAATTTTAAATTTACAAATCAAGGATGCAAGATCTCAAATGAGAAAGGTTGTGTGATATTAAATGGTCGTAGAATGTCTGAAAATTACTATATCATTAATGAATCTTGCTCATCTGAATTATCTTGTTACTGAAAGTGCACCTACTTGTGCCCTGGTTTGTCAAGTTACATGTGTGGTGAGTCAGACTGGCTATAGAGACGGATAGGAAGAACAATTCAAGCGTCTGCCTCGACTGGATGTGTGGAAGCTCACAATAGGTAAATCATAGCCTCACATCCCATGTCCTAAAACACCAGGTGATCAAAACCCTTACAAAGTTTTTCTCGCCTTGTCGATTTTATCAAAGCACCCTCGATATGATCGACCTGTTCTGTCGATGTCCTCGATACCTTAACGATATTGTCGAAAAGAGGACCAAAAGTGTCCAACAACTAAATATTCATCTGGACGGATTTATCGATGTATCAATACACCTATTGATATCATCGATAAAAACACTAAACATGTCCAGTAACTTCATAACATATCTGGACGAATTATCGATGTATCGATACACATATCGATACCATCGATATTCAAATCTCGAGACCATCGAGTGTGGCTCGATAAGATCGACAGGCAGATTTTCGGCGCCTCTGTTTTTTTAATGAAAATCTCAAAAATCTTCGATATATCAATGACCTCCCGATATGATCTGAATTCAAATATCGATAAGATCGGAGGTCCATCGATGATATCAATGGTGGGCGCGCTCTTCTTACAGTAGATATTTCAGGTTGTTTTTTAACTATGATCGGGTGCCCTTCGATTTAATCGATATTCAAATATCGATGATATCAACACCAGATCGATTGCATCGAACTAAGCCATAATCTGCCCAGCAAGTTCAAAGATAAATCTGCTGCAATTATCGATGCCTCAACTCAGATCTCGATATCATTGACATTCAAATTCCGATGACCTCGACGATTCCCCCGATCATTCATGAAAACCTGAAATATTTTCAAAGTCAAGTCTCTCTCATTTTTCATGTGTCGAGGGATCGATCCAGAAATCGATGGAATCAGAGTTTGAAATCCGATGACATCGACAACTGTTTCGATTCATTGACCTATTGGTAAGGAGTTTCAAAAGCGTATGACATCGAGTTCGAGTCATCGAGCAGACCATCGATGCTATCGAGAGTATACGCTCGATGATATCAAACCTGCTCGATGATATCGAACTCAGTAATAAATGTGACTGTTTTATATCCGTTGGAACTTCTTGCCTATATATAGAGGATTTGTTCTTTGTTACTGTAAGAGAGAAAAGAGAGAGCTTTTGTGTGTTTCAATTTGCATCTTATACCTAAAGCCTTTCCCTCTAGGGAGTTCATCCTCCAATCCACCCTTACCATTGATATTAAATAAAGTGGATTGGGGAATGAACTTCCACATTCAAGAATCCTTCAGCTACCATCTTAATGGAAAATCATTAAGCTAGGATGCCTTGAATGCATAAGAGAGGAACTACTCTATCTCCCTTATTGGAAAATCTTTAGAGAGTAGGATTCCATCTCACCCTTGACTCAATCCGAAGCCGAGCATCGGTATATCATCTTGTGTTGCGGATCAAGGGAGTTGAAGACTCTTCGTCAACAAGGAGGAGGAGATCTTTGGCGTTGTGATTAACGGGACTCATCAACTTATCTGTAAGTATCTAGAGTCTAGAGGACACTTGTGATCATTCCTTTCTAGGACTTGGTCTTAAGTGGTTATCACCCTTTGAAGTCCTCAAGGAGGCCTCCGGTGGGAGTGTACGTAGTGTGTGCACAGGGTGGACCCTTGCTCTTGTGTAGGACATAAACTGTGAGGTCCTTGTGTAGGTCATTTACCTGTATGGTCTAAAATCCAGGTGCGTTGTGTGGACCCTTGCTCTATGGAGAGCATAAACATCTGGTTAGGAGTGAACCAGTAAAACTCCAGGGTTAGAGGTGAACTGAGTAGAAACCTCCGTGTAAAGGTTGAAAGTGAACCTGATTTAAACCTTAGGTTTGAGGTGAACCCTGAGAAACCTCCTTAATGAAATCCGGTACACTCAAGGGTTGAGTGCGGCAGCCGGGAGTGAAGTAGACTTATCGTCGAACCACTATAAAATGACTGTGTCTATGATTGCTTTCTGTATATGTGATTCATGTCAATGCATTCATATTCATATATCTGATCACATCCCACACATACACAGTCATATCCGGCATAGACTAAGTTGCATATTGTTATATCTTGATTAGTTTGTGATTGGATCCTCTACTTGGCTTGGAAGCCAATAGAGTTACATTTGAGTAATCCTGATAGCTGCATATTTATAAGGATTAGTGTAATAGGATTTTGAATAAACAGTAATAAACTTTTAAAATTCCTATTCACCCCCCTCTAGGACATATTGGCATATTCCGACTTCATCTCAAGTGGTCTTCACCGCTATTTGAATTGGTATCAAAGCGGGTCTCTCTTTAAGGGCTTCACCGACTAGAGAGTGATCTTGACTAAAGTTAGGAATATGGCCAAAGGAGAGGGCTCATCAGTCACTAGACCTCCAGTGTTTGATGGTTCAAATTATGCATACTGGAAGGCTAGGATGCACTACTTTCTGAGATCTTTGGATCATGATGTTTGAGATATAGTTGAAAATGGATATGTGCCACCCACTGAACAAATTGTACTTGATAGTGGCACAACAATCACAATGCCCAAACCCAAAGAAAAGTGGACAACATTCGACAAAGAAAGGCAAACATCTGAAGCCAAGGCTATGAATGATATCTACTGTACTGTGTCCCAAGATATATTCAATCAAATAAGTATGTGTGTGACATCAAAAGAAGCATGGGATTTACTGAAAACAACCCATGAAGGCACAAGTACTGTGAAGAGGTCCAAACTTCAACTATTGACCTCACAGTTCGAAAGTCTCAGAATGGAGGAGCATGAGACATTTATGGAGTTCTTTACAAAGCTAAATATTCTCTGTAATTCCATGGGTGGATTGGGAGAGAAAGTTCCGGAACCGAAAATCTGTAAGAAAATTCTAAGATCCCTACCGGAACGGTTTAATCCCAAGGTGACAACAATTGAAGAGTGTAGGAACATAGACGAGATGAAAGTAGAAGAACTAGTAGGTTCCCTACAAACTTTTGAACTACACTTCACTCAATCCCAAAAATCCAAAAACACTGTCCTAAAAGCTTCAAAGAAAATAACTCATGAGGATAGTGAAAGTGAAAGAGAGGATGATGATGAGGAAGTGGCTTTGCTGGCACAAAGATTCAGAAGATTCTTTTAAAAGAATCGCGGCCGTCCTTCTAGAGGTAGAAAGGTGGATAACAAACTCTCTGCAGACAAATTTGGCAAAAAGACCAAAGAACCACAATGCTACGCCTGTTGAGAGTATGGACAGCTATCTACCGAATGCCCAAACAGAAAAACCAAGGGCAAGGCAATGGCCGCCACGTGGGATGATACAGATGAGTCAAATTCAGAATCTAGTGACTCAGAATGCAATGAAGATCAGAAATCACTGAAAATTCTTATGGTCTCCATTGCTTCGATCATTCCCACTGAATCTGAGAACGAGAAAGAACAGCAAGCCACAAAATCATTTCCATCTGACAATGAGGAATCTGACAAAGAAAAAGAAGAAGAAGAAAATGATAAGCTATAAGATGTTACAATCAGCTTTATATCCATAACATCAAAGTGGCTAAATGACTGGGAATATCTGAAAGTAAAAAACAATTGCTGCAAACAGACTTGGACAAAACTGTACAAAATTAATACACATCTGATCAATGATTTACAGCAACATCACTCAAAAAATGACAAACTTGAGAGAATTAACACCTTCCTTAAATCTGAGACTGAAAAACTAAGCAAACAGGTTGAGCAATTAAAAGACAAGAATTTGCTCCTTCAAAATGAAAATCACACACTCCTGCTTAATCTAGAAGAGTCTAGAAAAAAATGCCAAGAAAAATTGTATGTTTTCTCAGAGTGGTGAGAAGTTAGAAAAACTTTTAGGCATGGGAGAATGTGGAGAGGACAAAAAGGGTTTAGGTTATGGAAAAACTAGAACAAAAACTGAGTATAATGCACAACCTTTTGGAAAATCTGTTGCCTCTAGTAGTAACACCAGACCTATTCCACCGCGTCACAAAAATGGTAAGTCAGTTTATGAGCTGAACAAAAGAAATATGCAATCATCACCACTTGTACTAGTTGACAGGATGAATGTAACACCCTGAAATTCGGGGGTCGAGTATGAACTCAACTCCCGAGTTCCAAAGCATCACTTATGCAACATACACAATGCCGGTTAAATGTTGTCTGAGTTAGCGCAATAAACATGAATGAGATTAAACCAAAACAGTAATTCATACTCCAGTTCAACTGTATATAAAAGCAAGCGGAAGACTGAAATTTTATAATCAAGTATGTAAAGTAACAAAATTTTCTGAACTCCAGAGTATGAGTACTAGCTGAGCACCAATATACATGTATTGTTTTAAAGTCAAAATCCAAAATACAATCCTCAAAAGAGGCCCTGAGAATCCCGCGATGCAGCCGGCGTAAGCGAAGCCGTCAGAGTACTGCATGAAGGAGAACTCCTCCTGGTCCTCGTCAAAGTCGGGCTCTGGCTCCTGAACCAAGGCGCCCTCTATACCTGCGACAGAGTCTGGTTGGTGTGTACAACACCGTCCCGTAACGTGGGAGTGAGTAGCTAACTCAGTGGAACAATAAAGCATAAGTTAACATGCTAACAAATCAATCAAGCAGCAATGATAAAGCAGTACAAATCAAGCATTTATAACTACTCTTGTTAAGTGCAAAATGATATGACATGATGCTGTATGCCCTTGCCAAACCACCCTCAAGCGACATCATCTTACGTTCGCGAATGCTTACTCCCTCAGTGCGCCACATCTACAAAGCACATGCGGTGCGATGATGCTCATGATTACCAAGTTTTTATTAATCCATTTCAATCAGCAGTATTGGGAAACTAAGGTACCTCCCTTGTATCATTCCCAACATGATCCATTCTAGGGTCGTCAATCCTAGTTATTCTCATACGATATTATAGTTTGAGAAGCTTAGTGAAGGCATCGCAAAGGGCTCGTACCCGTCAGCGCGGATACAGATCTCACCGTATGCGGCTCAATTGCTGGCCGTCAGCTCGAGTACAGGTCTCACCGTACTCGGCTCAATCACTAGCCGTCAGCTCAAGTACAGGTCTCACCGTACTCGGCTCAACTCACACTCTAGTTGCTGTGAAAGACTCGTGGCCAATCACAGACCCTTGGAGTGTACTCGATGATACCACGGAGGACTCGTCGCCCGTCAGTACGAGCACAGATCTCACCGTACTCGGCTCTCGCCGAAGTATCGACAGCTCGAATACAGTGTCCCATACCACCGTATTCGGCTCACGAGTTGGTTGCGCAATGGTCACTACGGGGAGGCGCAAGGCCCCAGCGTAGGCCGACAGCTCGACCACGATGTCCCATACCACCATGCCCGGCTCATGCGACTTAGCGGATCTAGGTACCATGGTTAAACGGGGATCGCCACTGGTAAGTTTGGTACCCTAGGTTCAAGCAGTAGCGACCAAACAGGGTGAACACACAATTACACTTCGGTTTAGTTGGCGAGCCTGACTAGCTCGAGCGCACCACAAGTTGAGCGATATGGAGCGCAAAAGCACTCCGCGTGGCCAACCACTATCGTCAACCGAAGTACGACTCGGGTTCGCCGGACACGTCCTTTGTGGCGACATGAATCTCAGCCATAATCACAAGTCTGGTACCGAATGTTTGGATTATATACATAGTCCCAAACCCAAACAGTTTTCATCGTTAGCATGTGAAGTAAAGCATGATAAACAAGCGATACAAGCATGTTAGTAGGCATGTTATAAAGCATGAAGTAAAACATGAAGTCAAGCATGTTGCAAAGCATGTTGTAAGGCATGTGATAAAGCACTATCCCCATAGGGATACAATTGTGTGCGAATTACAATTGAGTGGTGCGGTGAACCACCGCATGGAGGGGATCCTACATGTCTCTAAGGGAGTCGGAAATCCCATATCAGCGCCTATCTAGGGCACTAGTACCTACACATGTACACATACAAGCACTTAAACACTTAGAATACACTATTCCAACATACATGACGTATGTTAACCAAGTTCGTGTTAGGGCAGTCCCTTCGCCCCGGGAGTATTTTTCCCGTGTATATCGTATTCATACAGCAAATAATCATTACAATTACATTTCCAAAATCCGCACGTATGTGGAATTTCTAGGATACGCAATTTCAACATACATGACATTTACACATGAACATGTATTTTTGCGATCCCTTTCGCCAAACTAGCATTTTATCCACACATGATATAATCAAACATTAAATAAACATGTCAAACATTTTCTCAACAAAAATACGTATACGGTATTTCTACGTATATCAAGAGTATGTAAAATTCCATATTCTTTATCGCTAATCGAAATATGAAACGGAAAGCACTTTGTACATGTGCATTTGCATACAGATCATGAATCTATCATTATCTGACATTGAAAGCGTTGAAAACCGTAACTTATACACTTAAAGTCCTCACCTCAGCCCTTGGAATTCCAACGAATCAGCAAGGGTGTTGGAGCTTCCGTATACGGGAGTTTCCTAGCCTAAAGAGCATATCCGATTAGCCTTTTCATAACCTACCTCTAATCAAGCTCAAATCAGACCTAGGGTTAGGGTTTCTTACCTTCAAATGGGATGGACACCGCCGGGAAAACCCCTGGAATAGGGCGGTGTAGGCCGTGGGAGGAGTGGAAGCAGCAGGAGGAAGATCGGCTTCGATCTCCAAGACTTTCTCTCTCTTTTCTCTCTTTCTCTCTAAGGGTTTGGACCCAAATTCATATGGCTGTGAGAGGGGCTGTTCTAAGCCCCTTTTATAGCCAAGAACATGTCCAAAATAGACTCAGGTTCAAGGGTGGCTGCATATGTAGGCAGTTCGCCACTTTCCAAGCTCAAAAGGGGTGTTCTGGTGGCCCTCCTTGAGCCAAACGTCAGACTTAAGCTCACCATCTACGGATCTACGTGGGATTACGTTTTCGACTCGATCGGATTCCCAGATCGCACGTGGCGGACCACTTTCAGTTCAACGGTCAGTGGGCCACGATCAGAAATTCTGAGTACATGTAAATGTTCCTGAAATTTTTCTTAATCCGAGGGTGTAATTTGGTCTGATTCCGACGGTCAGGTTGCTTAATACTAACGCGCAACCGAAAGGTGCCAGATCACTATTCCAGATATTTTTATTTGGGTGGGAATAGTGTTTTTCACACTCCCTCGCTCCGGAGTGAAAAGAATGGCCGTGGGACATCGGAATCATCTGATTTTTGAGATGATTGTCAAGCCCAGTGGGGCGGTCCTGGTTCCTTAGCTTCGTGTTATTCGGACTCCCGATGTGCGATCTAGAACTCATAAGAAGTTTCGTTTCAGTCCCGAGAACAGACGGGTAATGAGTCTGGCTCTAGACTTTAGGGTAACCTAGAGTCACTAATTCTGCATGTTTTGGGTCTTGCAGATCGTATTTAAAGCGATCCCAACGGATTTCATGACTAACCGAGTTTAGTACTTAGTTAACTTTGTTAAATTTCTAAAGGATTTAATCCTATGTGATTTCTGGTCGAGGTGGTACTCGGCCCAATGTACGGAGATTTTCAGGTCGTTACAATGAAGGAGTCATTAAGTCATGTGGATAAATCAGATAAGATGAACAAATCTACCACAAGTAAAACTCCTGTCACAAAGTGGGTGATTAAGGAAAAGACAAATTGCCTTGTTACACATTCAGATCATCTACCAGGCAATAAGGTCAAATGGTATCTTGACAGTGGTTGCTCAAGACATGTCACAGGTGACAAATCCCTTCTCTCCAACTATAAAAATCTTCATCAAGGGACAGTCACCTACGGAGATGGAGCCACTGCCAATGTAATTGGACAAGGAATGATAAGAGGAATTGATTTGCTCAAAAATGAGAATGCTTTTTGCTAAAAGGACTATCACATAATCTGTTAAGCATCTCTCAAATCTGTGATAATGGGCACGTGGTCAAATTCAACAAAGAAGAATGCGATATCCTAGATCAATCAGGAAGATCAGTAGTTAAGGGTCATCGCACAAACAACCATTGCTATATCATCAGAGGCATAGAAAGGACTGATACCTAGAAATACTGAGCAGAGAAAAACAAGTCCAGTTCATGCATCTACATCTGGATATTTGCTGAAATGATGCAATTTTTTTGAGCGTAAAATGATATATCTGAGGTTTCACACCTCAATCTTTTGTAAATAAACATGCAAATGTTTATGATTTTTTATGTACAGTGATTGTACATAATTTTGCTGAGTATGCTATTGATATACTTAAAGGGTCGAAAAAGAAAAATATTCATCTCCGATATATCTATCGATCTGCCATTCCCGATTAATCGATCATAAGTCGATCTCATCGACATCTCTTCAAAATTTTGAAAGTCACATGATTATGACTACTATCAAAGAAATTACCAATAACATCGGATGTGGATCATCGATATTATTGAATGTAAGTTCGATAACATCGAAGACTCACGCTTGATAAAAGGCAATCGAACGGAAAAATCTTATTTATTTATTTTTTTAAAAGGGGTGTCTGTTTTGCTCTCTGCTCTAAATCCTCATCCAAGAAGACCATCGACAGGTCCCAGAAGCTTCAAGAGAAACGAGGATTATTTTTCCATTTCTTCCACTCCAGAGTCTAACCTCACTTTCAATCGGGTACTGTCTGTCCTTCTGGAGAACCATCCTTACCTTTGCCTATCTCTTACACTGAAAAATTATAAACAAAGGGAAAGGTAAGTCTCTTTCTCAGTCTTCAAAAGGAAAGGTGAAACAACCCAGTATGCATCAACTCATACCATCGAGAAGGCATCCGACCACCATTGTTGAATGTCTGGTTCTTAACAGTGCCATTGAAACTTTCGGCGTGGACCTTCTTCTAGAAGTAATTGGATGGCAAAATATTTTGAATCTTGGTGGTACTTATCAAATTGAAGTAATCCATGACTTCCTCAGTAAAAGTCAAGTTATTTGTGACGATCCACCTTGTATTCAAGTAGAATTGATGCATTACTCTAAGCACATCACTCCCATCACCCTGAGTAACCTCTTAAACCTTCAAGTCACTTGCATTCCTGTCACCAGTCGGAATCTAAATGGTCTTGGTGTTTGGGGCGAGAAAACTCGAGCATTATGCCAGGGAACTACTATTGCAAGAAACGATAATAATTCCCTTCATATTAATCATCTTGGACCCACTTTTAAAATCCTCCACGGTATTTTTGGGTCCAATGTCTATCCTTGTGATGTGAATGGTAATCACCTGTCTCCCTTTGTGCTAAATGTGTTGTATGATGTATATAAGGAAGTTCAAGTGTGCCTTCCAAACTTCTTCTTAAACAGCTAATTTGGGTCATTCAAGGAAATCATCAGGATACATTAGCCTTTCCTGCACTCATCTGTAAATTAGCTCATCATGTTGGCATTCCTGCCACATCTGATACAGTATATCCAGAGAGATGGTTTGACAGTGATTCGGCTTAGAAGGCTCAACAGTCGTGCCTTCCTCCAGCCCTTCCTGAGAATAGCGCTCCCTTACAGTCGGCTGCCCCATATGCTTATCCGTCATATCCATGGGGATCCAACCAAACGTCATTACTGAGTCTAGAGTCGATCACAAATCGCTAAACTCACCACCTCGAACGCCACCTACTGAACGGTATGGCAAGCATGGAGGAGCGACTTCATAATTGTGAGAGACGTCTCACCATGATTGAAGAAAAAGTTGATAGCTCCAACAAACTAATTAACAGGTGGTTGACTTACTCACACGTCGTGAGTCTCGGAGGCGGTAAAAGCTTATTGTGGAAGCTCTAATTCACTAATTTCTTTTGGATAACTGTGAATTCTATTGCCAAGCTTGGCCAGTTGATTTTGGACAATTGGATACGTTAGTTTCATTTTGAATATGGCTATGTATAATTCATATCTTTAATGCCATATTTCTGCGTGCTTTAGAGTTCCCCCTAGTTTATCAAGTCTCTGATTTGGAATGCATGAGATGCCTTTAATGAATATTTCAACTGCTTTATCTTATCCTACATGCATTCATGACTTCTGAAAATGATGTTTGCTTGAAAATGATTTCATCCTTATACATCTGTATCTGTTGGTTCTCCATTGCAATTCATTCTTCAGTCAATATCACTTACTATACCTTTGACAATGACTGACAAAAAGGGGGAGAACAGTTCAAAACACCCCAAGCGGAAAATTGTGTATCTATCTATGTTTATGCAGGTGTTAGGGGGAGTAGCTGCAAGAAAGGAGGAGTTTTGAAGTAAGGGGGAGTGGATACTTGTAAAATGTATACATGGGTAGAAGACTTGTAAACTTGTGTAAATACATGTACACACAATTTATGGTTTGTCTAGAAGTGTTCTAGGGTGTTTTGGGTATTTTGTCACGTAATTGACAAAGGGAGAGATTGAAAGTGCACCTACTTGTGCCCTGGTTTGTCAAGTTACGTGTGTGGTGAGTCAGACTGGCTATAGAGACCGATAGGAAGAACAATTCAAGCGTCTGCCTCGACTGGATGTGTGGAAGCTCGTAATAGGTAAATGATAGCCTCACATCCCATGTCCCAAAACACCAGGTGATCAAAACTCTTAAAACAAGATAGACATCTTAGGGTTTTTGTGGTGAGAAAACTTTTTACAAAATAGAAAAATCTCTAAAGTTTTTCTCGCCTTGTCGATTTTATCGAAGCACCCTCGATATGATCGACCTGTTTTGTCGATGTCCTCGATACCTTAACGATATTATCGAAAAGAGGACCAAAAGTGTCCAACAACTAAATATTCATCTGGACGGATGTATCGATGTATCAATACACCTATTGATATCATTGATAAAAGCACTAAACATGTCCAGTAACTTCATAACATATCTGGACGAATTATCGATGTATCGATACGCATATCGATACCATCGATATTCAAATCTCGAGACCATCGAGTGTGGCTCGATAAGATTGACAGGCAGATTTTCGGCGGCCCTATTTTTTAATGAAAATCTAAAAAATCTTTGATATATCGATGACCTCCCGATATGATCTGAATTCAAATATCGATAAGATCGAAGGTCCATCGATGATATCGATGGTGGGCGTGCTCTTCTTACAGTAGATATTTCAAGATATTTTTTAACTATGATCGGGGGCCCTTCGATTTAATCAATATTCAAATATCGATGATATCGACACCAGATCGATTGCATCGAACTAAGCCATAATTTGTCCAGCAAGTTCAAAGATAAATCTGCTAAAATTATCGATGCCTCGACTCAGATCTCGATATCATCGACATTCAAATTCCGATGACCTCGACGGTTCCTCCGATCATTCATGAAAACCTAAAATAGTTTCAAAGTCAAGTCTCTCTCATTTTTCATGTGCCGAGGGATCGATCCAGTCATCGATGGATTCAGAGTTTGAAATCCGATGACATCGACAACTGTTTCGATTCATCGACCTATTAGCAAGGAGTTTCAAAAGCGTATGACATCGAGTCCGAGTCATCGAGCAGACCATCGATGCTATCGAGAGTATACGCTCGATGATATCGAACTCTGTCATAAATGTGACCGTTTAATATCCGTTTGAACTTCTTACCTATATATAGAGGACTTGTTCTTTGTTACAGTAAGAGAGAAAAGAGAGAGCTTTTGTGTGTTTCAACTTGCATCTTATACCTAAAGCCTTTATCTCTAGGGAGTTCGTCCTCCAATCCACCCTTACCATTGATATTAAATAGAGTGGATTGGGGAATGAACTTCCGCATTCAAGGATCCTTCAGCTACCATCTTAATGGCAAATCATTAAGCTGGGATGCCTTGAATGCATAAGAGGGGAACTACTCTATCTCCCTTATTGGAAAATCTTTAGAGAGTAGGATTCCATCTCACCCTTGACCCAATCCGAAGCCGAGCATCGGTATATCATCTTGTGTTGCGGATCAAGGGAGCTAAAGACTCTTCGTCAATATGGAGGAGAAGATCTTTGGCGTTGTGCTTAACGGGACTCATCAACTTATCTATAAGTGTCTAAAGTCCAAAGGACACTTGTGATCATTCCTTTCTAGGTCTTGGTCTTAAGTTGTTCTCACCCTTTGAAGTCCTCAAGGAGGCCTCCGACGGGAGTGTACGTAGTGGGTGCACAGGGTGAACCCTTGCTCTTGTGTAGGGCATAAACTGTGAGGCCATTGTGTAGGTCCTTGACCTGTGTGGTCTAAAATCCGGGTGCGTTGTGTGGACCCTTGCTCTATGGAGAGTATAAACATCTAGTTAGGAGTGAACCAGTAAAACTCCAGGGTTAGAGGTGAACCGAGTAGAAACCTCCGTGTAAATGTTGAAGTTGAACCTGATTTTAAACCTTAAGTTTGAGGTGAACCCTGGGAAACCTCCTTAGTGAAATCCGGTACACTCAAGGGTTGAGTCGGCAGCTGAGAGTGGAGTAGACTTATCGTCGAACCACTATAAAATGACTGTGTCTGTGATTATTTTTTATATGTGTGATTCATGTCAATGCATTCATATTCATATATCTGATCACATCCCACACACATACACAGTCATATCTGACATAGACTAAGTTGCATATTGTTATATCTTGATTAGTTTGTGATTGGATCCTCTACTTGGCTTGGAAGCCAATAGAGTTACATTTGAGTAATCCTGATAGTTGCATATCTATAAGGATTAATAGAATAGGATTTTGAATAAACAGTAAAAACTTTTAAAATTCCTACTCACCCCCCTCTAGGACATATTGGCATATTCTGACTTCATCTCAAGCGGTCTTTACCGCTATTTCAGTTACATGGTCCAAACTAATGAAAACAAATTATGGCACAAATGCCTTGGACATGTTAACTACCGAAATCTATATAGATTGAGCAAAGCCGATCTTATTAGAGGTCTACCTAAATTAAAGAAAATGGATAAAATATGTGGCGCATGTCAAATTTGAAAACAAATAAGGAGTAGTCACAAGAAAGTAAACTCCTTTGCCACATCCAAACCTCTTGAACTTCTCCACATGGATCTTGTTGGACTAACCAGAACGGATAGTAGAAAAATCTGAGACTCTCAATGAAGTTAAAAGAATACTCAAGCGTAAATGTTGTTATTAATGATCACCTGAACACACCAACATCTAGTTCAAAAGATGATGAAGTCAATATAATTGAAAAACCTGACTCCTCATCTTATTCAATCAATACTGAACTACGATCAGTCAAAAACCATCCTACTGATCAAATTCTAGGTAATCCTTTCACTGGTGTGCGTACTCGAAAATAACTGGAAAATATATGCAATTATGTGTGTTTTACTTTCCAAATCGAACCAGCCAACGTAAAAGAGGCACTCACTGATGAAAATTGGATTATTACCATGTAAGATGAATTGAATCAATTTTTAGGAATGGTGTGTGGTATTTGGTTTTAAGACCATCTGATAAATATATAATTGGGACTAAGTGGATTTTCAAAAGCAAATCTGATGAATTAGGAAATATAGTCAGAAACAAGGCTAGACTGGTTGTATAAGGGTACACTCAAATAGAAGGAGTCGATTATGATGAAACCTTTACCTCAATAGCTCGTCTTGAATCCATCAGATTATTTATATTCATTGCGTGCTTTAAAAGGTTTAAGATTTATCAAATGGATGTTAAAAGTGCATTCTTAAATGGTGATCTACATGAAGAGGTTTATGTTTAACAGCCTAAGGGTTTTGAGGACCCCAAACACTCTAATCATGTGTATTGCCTTAAAAAGACACTTTATGGTTTGAAACAAGCTCCCAGGGCGTGGTATGAAAAATTGACTAAGTTCTTACTAAGTTGTAATTTTGTTATGCGGAGTGTTGATAAAACTCTTTTTGTTATAAATATAATGAACACATACTAATAGTACAGATATACGTTGATGATATTATCTATGGTTCTACTTGCTCTAACCTGTCCACTGAGTTTACAGAGCCTATGAAATCTAGGTTCGAAATGAGTATGGTGGGAGAATTGAACTACTTTCTAGGCTTATAGGTTAAACAACTAGAAGTCGGTATCTTCATTTCTCAAACCAAGTATACCTTAAACCTGGTTAAGAAATTTGGATTTGAAAATGGTAAGAACTTTGATACTCCTATGAGTACGACTCTCAAACTCTCAAAAGATGCAACAGGTAAAATTATAGATCCTCGGTTATATTGTTGTATGATTGGTAATTTGTTATACTTAATTGCAAGTCGTCCTGATATAACATTCAGTGTAGGTATCTGTGCTAGATATAAATCAGATCCTAAGGAATCTCATCTTATTGCTGTCAAGCGTATTATTAGATATGTCGCAAGTACAACTAATCTACGCCTCTGGTATCCACATGATACAAATGTTCAATTAGCTGGTTATACGGATCTTGACTGGGTTGGGAACATAGATGATAGAAAATCTACCAGTGGTGGATGTTTTTATGTTGGGAATTGTTTAGTTTCTTAGCACAGTAAGAAACAGAGTTCCGTATCATTATCCACAGCTGAGGCTGAATACAATGCAGCCGTAAATGCTTGTACCTAGCTAGTATGGATAAAAAGAATGCTTAATGATTATGGAATTGTGCAAGATACAATGGTATTGTATTGCGATAACTCTAACGCAATTAATATATCTAAAAATCCCATCCAGCATTCTCGTACGAAGCATATTGACATTCGATATTGAAATTACGGTAATGACCACTTTAGTTGAAGTAGGAATATGCCAAGATGTCTTAGAGGGGGGTGGGTGAATAGGACTTTTAAAATTTTATAATGATTTAAAACCTATCAACCGAATCCTTGCCTAATATGCAAATAGCAGGATTTCTTCAAAGTAACTCTACTGGCTTCCAAGCTAAGTAGAGGATCCAATCATAAGACTATTCAAATGATAAACAGGATGTGCAACATAGTTCATGATGAATGTGACTGTGTGTGAGGTGTGATTCTACTTAGTTCCAGATAATCATGTACACATGCAATATGAGAATATTCAGAGAAATCACACAAATAGTAGAAGTAAATAGCAATCTCAAACACATTTGTTTTTATAGTAGTTCGACTACGGGTCTACTCCACTTCCGGCGAACACACTCAACCCTTGAGTGTACCTGATCTCACTAACGGAGGTTTCAAATCAGGTTCACCTCAAACCACTACAACCTACACTAGGCTAACTCTAACGTGTCTCCACGACACAAGTTTATGCCCCACACAGGAGCAAGGGTCAACACACAACACCCAGATTTTAGTACAGGCTAAGGATCTAAACAAGGAACCTGACAGTTTATGCTCCCATGAGCAAGGGTCAACACACAGCACCCAGGTTTTAGACCACACAGGTCAAGGACCTACACAAGGACCTAAGTTTATGCTCTCCATAGATCAAGGGTTGTTGAGGGTTGAATATTGCATATTAGAACCTAGTTATTACCTACTTTTACGAACATGATACTGTTTAATGCCCTATTTTAATCGTGTTTGTGTTGCAAGGTGAATTTACGAGCATGCACTGAAAAGGATACTAAAACTGTGGATTTGACACTCTAAAGTCACCAAGGCAGGGACAGACCATAGGGGACCGAGATCGAAGAAATTACACATCAGAGATTTGAGAAAATCACGTCACTCATGTTAAACGGGCCCGAAAATCATTCAGAATGCAGGATCACAGGGTTCCCACCATCTGTTCGACTCGAAACTCCATACATGGATTGAAGACCATAAATTAACTGTACACGTTGAATTTTAACCATTGGATCCTTGTGGAAGTGACCCAACGGACAGATCAGTCCATAAAACTCTGATTTGGGGCCCACTTAATATCTGGACTTACTTCAAATTTGGTCTCAACCCCTTAAATTAGATGAAAAAAATGGATGGATCGAGTGGATTTCGCATGAACATTACGATGGGCCCCACCTTGGGTTGCATGTGTACACAGTACATGGGAGTGCGATGTGCAATGAACCCATGAAATCGGTCAGCAGCACGCTGACCGATCCTTTCTTAAAAAGGATTTCTCCTGCCTACGAACACTCAAACAGTGCTTGCGAACGTGTTTTTGTGGGCCACCATCATGATGCGACGGTCTGATCCGTACCGTCCATTAGAATCCACGAGCCCACTGGCCAAAACCTAGGTGGCAGTTTGGCCCCAAGCAAACACAGTACGTACATGAAGACTCAAGCGCAAGATGGACGGTAGAAGCACAAGATCAGTGGCCACACCGAATCCGAACCGAACTGCATCATTTCCAATCGATTTGGCGAGAAGAATCCAAATGTCGGAATGGATTTCTTGACCGGTGTTGATCCTGGGCCCCACCATTCACCAGCGCAAATAGAGTTTACGTAAACTCTGTTTTTGTGATTTTTCCTGACCATCCAGGTGGGCCACCACGGCTGGTAGATGAAAAGATCCAACCCATCCATTGTGTAGGTCGTCCAAAAATGTCCCAGGTGATGTTATCTTTTTGGAAAGGAAGCAAGGAAAGTGGTGTCTTTTCTTCACATAGATTCTTGACTGCGTAACAGAGCTTACACAGAGAGTGCATGAAACTTCCGCACCGACTTCAGTTGTTGCGTGCGTAAAAACACATTCCCCGTCGACCTTCTGCACGTGGACCAACCTCCCATCCACCATCCTTCATGGCTATAAAAATAAAGAGGAGGAAAAGAGAGAGGCATTAAAGTTTTGGACGTGGTGCAAAGAATCTTGGACATGGAGCAGTTCTAATAGAGTTTTCTTTAAAGTTTTTACTATTTTTAAGAGAATTAGCCTAACTATGTCAGGCTAAAAGTCTTACCTAGGGCTAAGAGGTGAAGCTTGTAGGATTATATGGATGGTTGCTTTGTTTTAATTCATGTTTTATGGATTCTCGTGGATTTTAATCTAATTATGAAAGTATACTTTTAGTTTTTAATGGTTTGTTGTGACTTAAATTACAATGGATCTGCGATAGCTTTAAGTATGTTTTCCATTATGAGATCGTGAACTTGGGAGGCTCTGTTGTTCGCCATCGTCTCATAGGCATGGTTGAGTGATGAAACCCTTCCTAAATTTCACAATTCTCTCATGATTGACTGTGAGATTGGTAAATTGATGTTGTTTGCCATAGTCTCCTAGGCATGGTTAGGTGACAGAATCACTTCCAAATCTTCGCCATTCTTATCCGTTGATGATTAGATCCATGAGAAGTTAAGAGATCTGACAAATCTCTTCTTACCAACTGGATATGATAAGACTCTAATTCCAGTTGTGTCCTTGAATCATGCAAGGTAGCTTTCCAAATTGCTACAAGTGGATCCTCTGAATCCCTAGTTTCCTACCTCTGATCTCTCTAAATTTTAGATAAATATTTACCATTATTCCATAAATTATTTAATTTAGATTTCATCTTAGTCTAGTTCTAGTTCTACTTACTTTTAGATAACGTACAGGTTTCAGTCCCTTGGGATTCGACCTCGGTCTCACCGAGTTGTTACTACATCACAACCCTATACTTGGGGAGTGAACAAGTTTTTGGCATCGTTGTCGGGGATTGACGGTTACGTTTTCTGAGCTTAACTAGATTTAAGATTAGTTTAAGATTAAGATTTTCTAAATTTAGGTTAGAATTTTTCTGTTTGATTTCTAGAAACTAACATGTTTTCCTGTTTTGTAGGATCCTGACATAAATGTCTATTTGGTAATCCCTTTCTAAATTCTCTACTTTTTCTATTTTAGAATTAGGGTTTTAGTTTTAGAAAATTTTCCTTTTTTTAGAAACTAACTCATCTTTCCTTTACTTTTCTATTTTTAGTAACTTTCTAATTTTAGGATTTCTTCTGTTTTTAGAAACTAACATACTTTCTAATTTTAGGTTTAGAACTTTCATAATTGTTTTAGAAACTTTCTAATTTTAGGATTTCTATTTGTAGAAACTAATTTCTTTTATTTACTTTTGCAGGATTTTAACATAGGAACTCCAATCTGTTAACTTCTTTCTAACTTCTCCTCTACTTACTTTCTATATTGCTGTAGGATTTTTCCTTTAGGATTAGATTCAGAGTTAGGGTTTCACCATGTATATGCAAGAGTGAGAATGTTAGTATGCTGAGAAGATAAGATATATTGGGATGATGATTATGATAGAAATCAACCTATGTCTCGAAACTTTCTGAAACTATCATCGAGAACTGACTGGAATATAAAGATCCATCTGTTAAGAAGTCTTTATGTGATCATATACAGGAGAAGAATTACACCCCACGGATTAACAAAATAGTACGTGAGTGTTGGGGTTATCATAACTATGGGAGTGAGAATTATTATCACCCATCCAATAAAAAGAAAACAATGTGTAATTATATTATGAGTGATAATATGTATTACCAACCATCAGATTCTCCCACCTATGATCCATATAACTATAATCAGTGAAAACATCAAAATTGGGGAAATGAACCAACAACATGTTATAATGATTATTCTCTTGGATCCCCTACTTTTGAGATCCAACCAGAAATGATCCAAGAGGATTCATTTCAGTATAACATGGTCTATCTTGCGGAAATTAGAAAATCGTTGGAAGTGCTTAATCCGCGCCTTGATAAGGTAGAGGAGGCTCGTTCATCCCAGCCACAATTCATTACAGAAATGCAATGCGAGGAAAGTGATCATAACTCACTTTTGCAGAACTCTGGAATTACAAATGGGGAGTTGGAGTCTATTAATGAGCATATGGTTCAATTTCCCGATGACTCGATCTCGATGACGGTCCAAAGGAATGGTCAAGAGATGTGGGTATCTTTCAAATACACTGATAATGACACACCTCCCTCACATGACACACAAGATTTCAATGATGAGGTAAAGGTTAGTTTATTCAAACCTCAACCCAATTCAGGAATGAAATGTGAGGAAAGCGTTCCCATCCCAAGTGTGCACTACTGCACAGAATTAGATAATGATGCGTATTAGAATAACTATTATGAACGTGCAACTCAAATTCCCCTAGAATCAATCTCAATTTGGTCCAGGTCAATGATCAAGACGTACACGAAGTGGTTGGACATAATGAGTCACTCCTCTCACCTGGCATGTCTGATTTAAAAGTCGAGGATGAGCCCCTTACAACCGACCCTTCTAACTCTTGTGAAACATGTTTGGACCACTCCTTTGAATCGAACGATGTGATTCGAGAGAAGGACGAGTTACTTGCTACGACCCTGGAATTTGAAACCACTCAGTTGAGGCCACCATCTGAGTTGTACACGTTTGACAATTCAACACCGATTGAGTAGTTTCAATGAACAGAGTGATCACATCGATGCTTCCCCTATTGATTTTCAATCTATCTGTGCAGGACTGGAGCAAGAGAGCATACCTCCATCCACTTTCAAGGACGATGGATTCCTTTGGCAGATCATCACGAGCTCCAATGTGGAAAATAAGTCACGCTCAACTGAACTTCCCAACTCTTTGGATGATTGGTTGACGCACTTTGCAGATTCAAACGATCCCATGTCAAAAGAAAAAGTGGCTGCCTCGCAAGACAATACCTCGGTAGATGTCATGGACCAAGAGAACCCTCATTCTGAATCTCCTCCTTCCCCATACCCTGAATGTTTACATTAAAGGAAGAGGATCTAAAAATTGAACCGAAGTCTGGAACTTGGGAATGTGTTGAGACTACATTACTTCCTGAGAATTGTTCTGAATTTTATCTACCTGTAGTCTCCGATTCACTATGGGGTGCTAACTTTGAAACTTTCTCTGTCACAGGTGAATCATATATACTTTGGACACCTTAGGAAATTAAAAGGAAACCTTATGTTAAGGTCCATAAATTTATCTGGAAATTCATGCTCTAGGGCATCCAAGCCTATTACAAAAAGGGCTTTTGGATGATCTTATTGAGAAACCTACTAAGAAATTTATCAAGATACTGGCCGGAAGAGGAACTTTGCAGCATGACTGAGTAGTTTTCCCATGCTTTCATAGGACTAGGGTAGTTTGCTTATGTCATTCTAGGTTAGATAGTTTTATGCCACTAGGTTAGTTTTCTTTCCAGTTGTTTTAGGATAGTTTGCTTAAACTCTTGTGCTTAGCCGCTCTCACGCTGCGTTCTCTTTGGAAAAAGCTTCTTGATTCCTTCGTCCAGGTACTATCTTTCCATTACTTCTCCCTTATTTTCGTTATCTTGTGTGCATTGCATGCATACATCTTTTACATTGAGGACAATATATATTTTAGGTTGGGGCTGGGAAATTAGGTTACCTAATCAGTGTATTCTCGATCTTGAGTGAAAATTGCTGAAAATTTTTAAAATTTTTCTGAAAATTCTTATGAAGTCGAATTGATGTTAACGACCATCTTTGATTCAGAATTATAAGATACATAATGTTGGATTTATGACTCTTGCATGCAACCATCTGTTAGATTTCACAGTCAAGTTTGAATCGTTAATTCATGAATAGAAGTTTTAAACATTGATTGAGTCATGATTTCACAGATCACACTGAGCTTACGCGATTAAGCTTCAGTTCGATATTCAAGGATTAACTTGGTAATCACTAAGCATGAAAGGAACCAGCCTGAGAAATTTGCCCATCATGCACAACAAGAAAAAAAGGAAGAAGAAGAATTAACGAAAAAGAAAAAAGGAATAAATACCCAGGTAAAAAAACAGTTGGTTATGGAAAGGGTTGGGCGAATGGTCTTTGCCATAGGTTTGCTCCCTATAGGTGAAGGTTCGATTCCCCAAGGTTGACATGACATGAAGGCCACCAATGAAAAAGATGATTGGTAAGGTAAGTTTTGGTTTAGTTTTTGGGTGTCCTGAATGCTCTTGTTGGTTATCAATGTTATCATGAAAATAAAGAATTGAGCTTTTGATTTGTGATAAGTTGAGATTACACTATACGCCCATGGAACTCAATGTTTAGAATTGTTCTAATTGGTGGATTAATGCCTTGAACTTGACTATGAAGTTTACCGTGCACTTGAGTCTAGAAGAAAGTAATGCCCAACATTCATGAATCTTAGAATTCTCGTATCTGGATTATTTTGCAAAATTCACTAAAGTATATAGAAATTATCTGGTAGTTCTCAACTTATTTTTCGCATACTTTGCTTGGGACTAGCAAAATGCTAGTTGGGGGTTGTATTGAGGGTCGAATATTGCATATTAGACCCCAGCTATTACCTGCTTTTACGAACATGATACTGTTTAATGCCCTATTTTAATCATGTTTGTGCTGCAAGGGAATTTACGAGCGTGGACTGAAAAAGGGTACTAAAAGTGTGGATTTGACACTCTGAAGTCACCAAGGCAAGGGACGGACCCCAGGGCACCGAGATCGAAGAAAATTACACGCCAGAGATTTGAGAAAATCAGGTCACTCACATTAAACGGGCCCGAAAATTGTCCAGAATGCAGGATCATAGGGTTCCCACCATCTGTAAGGCTCGAAACTTCATATATGGCTTGAAGACCATAAATTAACCATACACGTCGAATTTCAACCATTGGATCCTTGTGGAAGTGGCCCACTGTACAAATTAGCCCATAAAACTCTGATTTGGGGCCCACTTGATATCTGGATTTACTTCAAATTTGGTCACAACACTTTAAATGAGATGGAAAAATGGATGGATAGAACCGATTTCACATGAACATCACGACGGGCCCCACCTTTGGTTGCATGTGTACATAGTACATGGGAGTGCGATGTGCAACGAACCCATGAAATCGGTCAATAGTGCGCTGACCGATCCTTTCTTAAAAAGGATTTCTCCCGCCTGCGAATGCTCAAATAGTGCTTGCAGACTTATTTTTGTGGGCCACCATCATTATGCGACAATCTGATCCGGACCGTCCATTAGAATTCCACGGGCCCACTAGCCAAAACCTAGGTGGCAGTTTAGCCCCAGGCAAACAACGTACGTACATGAAGACTCAAGCACAAGATGGACGGTAGAAGCACAAGATCGGTGGGCCACACCGAATCTGAATCGAACTACATCATTTTCGACCGGTTTTACGAGAAGAATCCAATGGTCGGAATGGATTTCCTGACCGGTGTTGATGCTGGGCCCCACCATTCACCAGCGTAAATAGAGTTTACATAAACTCTGTTTTGTGATTTTTCCTGACCATCCAGGTGGGCCACCACGGCTGGTCGATGTAAAGATCCAACCCGTCCATTGTGTAGGTAGTCCAAAAACGTCCCAGGTGACGTTATCTTTTTGGAAAGGAAGCATGGAAAGTGGTGTCTTTTCTTCACATGGGTTCTTGACTGCGTAACAGAGCTTACGCAGGGAGTACATGAAACTTCCGCACCAACTTCAGTTGTTGCGTGCGTAAAACACACTCCCCACCGACCTTCTATACGAGGACCAACTTCCCATCCACCATCCTTTATGGCTATAAAAATAAAAGAGAGGAAGAAAGAGAGGCATTGAAGTTTTGGATGTGGTGCAGAGAATCTTGGACGTGGAACAGTTTTAATAGAGTTTTCTTTCCAGTTTTTACTGTTTTTTAAGAGAATTAGCCTAACTATGTCGGGCTAAACCTCTTAGCTAGGGCTAAGAGATGAAGCTTGTAGCGTGATTAGGATGGTGCTTTGTTTTAATTCATGTTTTATGATTCTCGTGATTTTAATTTAATTATGAAAGTATCCTTTAGTTTTTAATGGCTTGTTGTGACTTAAATTACAATGGATCTGCAATAACTTTAAGTAGGTTTTCCATTATGAGATTGTGAACTTAGGAGGCCCTGTTGTTCGCCATCGTCTCATGGACATGGTTGATTGATGGAACCCTTCTTAAATTTCACAATTCTCTCATGATTGGCTGTGAGATTGGTAAATTGTTGTTATTTGTCATTGTCTTCTGGGCATGGTTAGGTGATGGAATCACTTCCAAATCTTTGCCATTCTTATCTGTTGATGATTAGATCCATGAGAAGTTCAGAAATCTGACAAATCTCTTCTTACCAACTGGATAGGATAGGACTCTGATTCCAGTTGTGTCCTTGAATCATGCAAGGTAGCTTCCCAAATTGCTACGAGTGGATCCTTTGAATCCCTAGTTTTCTACCTTTGATCTCTCTAAATTTTAGATAAATATTTCACCATTATTCCTTTAATTTATTTGATTTACATTTTGTCTTAGTCTAGTTCTAGTTCTACTTAGTTTCAGATAACATACAGGTTTCAGTCCCTTATGATTCGACCTCGCTCTCATCGAGTTTATTACTACATCACAACCCTATACTTGGGGAATGAACAAGGGTCAATACATAGCACGCCCACGTACACTCCCGTTGGAGGCCTCCTATGAGGACTTGAAGGGGTGAGAAGGCACCTTTGACCCAATCCTATAAAAGGAATGATCAAAAGGGTCTCTAGACTCGAATGACTTGCAGATAAGTAGATGAGCCTCATTTAGCACGTTGATGAAGATCTCCTCCTTTGATGACGAAGAATCTTCAGCTCCCTTGAACAACAAGACAAATGATGCTCCAATGTATGGTGACGGGTCGGGTCAAGGTTATGTTGGAATCCTACTCTATTAAATATTTTCCTATATTAGGAACAGAGTGATTCCAACCATCTATGCATTCAAGGTATCCCAGCTCAATGATTTTCCATTAAGATGGTAGCTGTAGGATCCTTGAATGCGGAAGTTCATTCCCCAATCCACTTTATTGAATATCAATGATGAGGGTGGATAGGAGGATGAACTCCCATGAGAGAGAAAAAGGTTTAGGGTATATGATATGGATTTAAAACACTCAAAAGCTTTATCTATTTTCTCTACAAACAACCAAAGACAAGCTCTCATTAATAGACAAAAAGTTCCAACGGAAATAAAACAGTCATAATTTTTTACAGAGTTTGATATCATCGAGAAGGTTTCGATGTCATCGAGCGTATACTCTCGATACCGTCGAATGGCCGCTCGATGACACAAACTCAATCTGTCAAACACTTTTGAACCTTTTTGCCAATAGGTCGAGGAAATCGAACAATCTTCGATGTCATCAGATTTCGAACTTCGATTTCATCGAAACAAGGTTCGATTCCTCGACATTTGAAAATATGAGAGAAGTTGCCTTTGAAACTTAATAGGTATTTGATATGATCGAGCATCCCTCGATATTATCGAAATTTGAATATCGATGATATCGATGATGGTGTCGATTCATCGATATTTTCAAGGAATTTTCCTATAATCTTATTGGACAGTTTGTGTCCTATTTCGATGACATCGACCTGGTCTTGATATGATCGATATTTGAATATCGATTTTATCTAGTGATCCTCGATACTTGAAATATTTTACCTGTAAGCTTGCTGGATAATTTTGTATCCCAATCGGATATCATTGAAGGTCTGTCGATATCATCAAGGTTTGAATTTCGAGGATATCAAGTCTCTCTTCGAAATATCAAAAATCACATGATTTATCTTAACAGCATATTGGACACATCTGACCAGATGTCGATTTTATCGAGTCGTCTTGATGAACTCGAGATTCAAAATTCGATGATATCGAACATTCCATCGATTCATCGATAATTCAGTCCAGGATTCTTTCTAGTTGCTGGACATCTGAAGTCCTCAATTCGATAATATCGAGTGAGTTTCGAGGACATCGATAACAGGGTTCGATTTCATCGAACCACGTATCGATAAATCGACAAAGGAAGAAAACTTAGAGATTTTCCTGATTTTGCAAAATAGTTTTCTTACCTGAAACCCTAAGATGTTCTATCCATTTTTAAGGGTTTTTATATACCTAGTGTTTTGGGACATTCGATGTGAGGCTAAGGTTTACCTTTAATAAGTTCAAGCACACATCTTGTTGAGGCAGACGCTTGAACAATCTTCCCGTGGGGTTCACTTGTCTCGCTGACTCAACACACACGCTAATTGACAAACCAGGGCACTTTTAATCTCCTCTTTTATCAATTACGTGACAAAACACCTGAAGTCCTAGAACAACATCTAGACCGACACCCTAAATGTGTGTACATGAACTTTACACAATTTTACAATGCTATTAAGTTCACACACACACGACTGTATCATTCAGTAGTAGCTGCTCCCCTGTCTTCTTGCAGTTGCTCCCCCTAACTCTGTACCACTATAACAAATAGATACACACAATTTTCCTCCGTGGTGGGATTTGTTCTCCCCCCTTTTTGTCAGTCATTGGCAAAGTGCAATATCGCAATAGATGTTGACTGAAGTTGAAGCATAAAGATATGGGAGAACCAATAGACATCCAGATAGTTCAATACATACAAGATACATCTTTAAAATGCATAATTAGTAAGAGACAGATGTATAACAGATAACGACATCTCTATTTGCATGTAAACCATTGATGCATACCAGGTTTAAAGGAGAGCTGTGATTTTAACAGAAAATAGTAGCATGGCTTTAAATGTCATAAATCACAAAACCAATTCTCAATTGTTAAGAAACGTGCAGAAGAAGACAATCACAATTTGTACCAGCCTGTCTCAGAATTTCATGTATAATTGAGAATAAAGAGATATGACAACGAAGATATATGAAATTAAAATCAGCCATTAATAAAAATATCCAAAATAAAAACTGCCCAAGCATGACAATATTTCATCATCCATCCCAAACCATCTCAACAAAATATCTAGCCCCAGCATGGGCATACCAAAAGTACTTCCTCATTAGAGGATATCCAAAACCATTCTAAAAAAAGAAAAAAGAAAAAAAAACAATTGTTAGACCTTTCATGTTAGGTAGCCATTACATACACTCATAAGATCGCAAGGTATTCAAAAAGATATCCATGCCCATACGCTCAGATGAGTATCAGGTGTATGTGATGGCACGAAGACTATTAATACTATGGTGGAGAGGTAGATGAAGACAACATTGTATCGTCTCGTCGGCATGTTATCAGATCGACCAATTGCTGTACCGACTGCTATACGCTAGACATCATCTTCTCCAATGCTGAGAAGCGCGCATCATGTCCCCCTAGCTTATCCTTTATTCGAGCCAATCCCCGCTGCGTTGCCCCGACCCTATCTTGGTGAAACTTGAAGTGTTGGGTCTGAGCCGAACAACTCGGATGTGGAACTTGTTGTGACTCTAGAGGATCTCCACCAGTTGGTGTTGTGTCTTCTCCCATTTCACCACCTTCATGAATAGCTTCCTCAGATTATTCTTCCACATAGGCATGAAATTTAAGGTCCAGTTTCCGAATATTGACCTTGTTAAAATGCTGGAGAGGACGTTCAGGATCGTCTATCTAAGGAATACCGATTGTATCGCATATCACATGAATGATGTGAGGAAAGGGCAAATGTACTACCCTAGACTGGTAGATGACATTTGTTATTTGGTGAAGGATCAAGGTAGGCAGACAAAGTTTGACTCCAGTGGGAATATAATACATAATCATGGCCCCGGTAAGATTAGTACGATTGGGTCCACGAGGATAAGCATTTGAGCAGAATATCCCGTGCAAGACTCGGTATCGAGGGTGCATATATTTTGTCTTTAATGCATTCCCTTGGTACCATGGGAGATCTCGATCCTGACACAGGAATTTTGTAATTATAGACCGAGTGATGGGATTTTCAAGATCAGGGTTAGACATACCAACTGGATATAAAGTTAGACCAAAAATGCTAGCGATGGATTCTGCAGTAATGTCAACACTCATCCCCGACTGTGACAATAATGGATGGTGGTTCTAGTGTTGGAGAATGACAATATGCAAGGAAGTGGTAGGTCCGCTCATCATGACATGGACCCCCGAAATCAAGAAGAGGCAGTCAGTCGATTGCTTCTAACAGAGTTTCCACATTGTAGGGTTTTATGCATTCCTTGTCAATTCTACACTCATACACCAAGCGCCTCCCTGAGTACTTTTCAAGTGTGCGTGAAGGAGGACCCACAACAGTATGTGGCGGTGCTGGTGCTTTAGCAGGAGCTTCTCTATGAGACGATTACCGAGTAGAGGAGCGTCGTGGGCGTGCAGGGGATCGTTGCGACTGAGCCCTTCCTCTTTCTCTTGAGGCCATAAATTTCTTTTTGACAGGCCTGGATGACTCACCGATGGCAGGAGACTTTCCTTTCTCCTTACTCATTGGAATAACTCAGAAGGAAATGTCAAAGAAAAGGAATCTGAGGACTATGAGAACAAACCCGAATTTTCGAACTAGAAAGGCTCTAACACAATGAAGTATACGTTGGGGAATCAAGAGTATGTGCAAGAGATTACCTGATTCAAGACATTTTAGATGGCATTAGGTTGATAAACGATGAGAGCCACGGAAGAACTTTCCAGAGAAATCGAACGGAGAAGCAAAAAGTGAATTTTTCCTGCTCGCCAGCTATTTATTGGGCGGTGAACTTCGATATCATCGACATTTGTTTCGATGATATCGATATACCCCATTTGATGTTATCAAAGATGTCCACAATAGCATTCTAGAACATGTGATGCTTCTGATTCCAAAGGGGCGTCGATGATATCGATATTTGTTCATTTTAATCGAGGATCCATATAATTCATCGACAGTCTTTTCAAAGAGAAGGTGTGTATCATTCATTTCAGCATTCCGATGTTCTTTCATATATGTATAACTTAGTATATTTTCATATAAGTCAGTATACACATCAAAATTTGTACAAACATTGTACCATCTAAAATTATAAACATCAGTAATGTTTATGCATAAAAAAATGAGGTGTAGAGACCTCGGATATATCATGAAAATCATCAAAATTGCATCATTTCAACAACCATCCAGATCTATATGCATGACCTGGACATGTTTTCCATGTTCAATTGTTACTAAGCATATGGATCGTCCTTCTCATTGCCTTTAATGACAAAGTAGTGGTTACTTGTTCGACAACCCTTCATCACTGATTTACCTGATAGGTCTAGGATCTCGCATTCTTGCTTGTTGAATGTAACCACATGCTCATTGTCACATATTTGAGAAATGCTTAGAAGATTGTGTGTCAATCCTTTTACGCAAAAGGCATTCTCATTTTTGAGGATATTCATTCCTTTGATAGTTCCTGTCTTATCACCTTAGTAGTGCTTCTATCTCCATAGGTGACTATCCCATCATCAAGATTTGAATAATTTGTGAGAAGAGATTTGTCACCCGTAACATATCTAGAGCATCCGATATCTAGGTACCACTTATCATTATTGCCTGTTATATAATTTGAGTGAGTAACAAGGCAATTTTCTTCTCTTCACTACTCATTTTGTGACAGGATTTCTTACTATGGTAGTTTTTGCTTCATTAATCAAGTTGGGTAACTGAATCATATTTCCTTGTTTCATAATTCATTGTTTTTTGATTTAATTCAGCCACCTGATCCAACAGCTCCTTCATTCTCTTGGTCATTCTGCTTGGAGATGGATATGTTCCTTTCTCCATATTGTTTAGTGGATTCTGTATTGATTTTCGGTTTGTCTGTATTTACCAGTATGATTCGGACTGGAATTAGATTGAGTCCATGTAACGTCTCGGAAAAATTCGTACAAAGACCCGAGTACCACCTCAGGCAGAAATCCCTAAGGACCGTACTCTCTAGAAATTTTGGCGAAAATTGAATAAGTACTCACTAAATTAATCAGTCGATTTAACTCGAACCATTATTTATACAAATGGCAAGACCCAAAACCACCAATACCGCTAACTCAACACTACTTTAAAACCTAGGAAAAATCCCAAAAGCCTGTTGCTCTTGGCAGCACATTGAAACTCCGTATCAGACCTGGACCACATGTCGAGAGTCCAATGACCACGAAACTATAGGGTTATATCAGTCCAAGTGGGCTTAACAACCATCACGGGAATCGAGTCGAAATAGTATTCAGAAATGCACAACTTGAGCCTTGAGTAAAGTGTGTGAGAAACGCAAATATCTTTAGAAAATGTATTGAAACTTAAATGAATTGGGCCATTCGCTTACGCGCAAAATTGAAGATTTCAGACCATCAGTTTCTGACCAAACTTCATCCATGGGAAAAGGAAATTTCCCCGCTCTTATCCGTATACTTGTGGTCCCGATCGAATATATACGACCGTGGAACTGACACGGGTCTCCCGCGGTCGATCAGCTAATCTGATCACGCTGAAATCGCATCCTAGCATAGATCCATTGTCAGGGAACTTACCCTACGACGTATGTGAACAATGGACTTCTAGACGAGCCCCGCTTGCCCGAAACAGGAATCCTTTGGATATAACCTAAGTATACCATGGCCCTGGGGCCATTTACATCACTTCTGGGCTTATATATTGTAAGACCCGTATCCTAGTTCGTATTGTTCCGTCAAATCCCGCAATCCTTTCCGTCGAAGTCCGGCAGTCCGCGACCGATAATTGATGCTGCGCACGACCGTAACTCGTATCCTTTTGAGTCGGTTTAATCCGAGACCCATACCATTTCGACCGCGCCGTCGCCGCGATTCCAACGCTGCGTCTCATGCACCAATCCGATGCTTAGATCATAAGATGTGGACCATACATTATAATAACCGTGGACGACACATTGCGGGACCCACCCATCCCATGTGGCACAAATCCATAGGTAATTATGAGAGTGATGGATGACATCACCCTAGCTATAGCAACCCTAGCCTAGCTATAGCCACCCTAACCAAGCTATAGCCACCCTACCCCTAGCCTTCTTACAAGCACTTATGGCTAGCCACCCTACCCTAGCCCTCTTACAACCATTTATTGCAAGCCACACTCTCTTACAAATAATCATGGCCTACTTAAGATACTCTCTCCCTCTCTTTACTACACTCTCTCTCCCTCATTTCTCATTCCCAAGCAAGGAGAAAAAAAAAATCCCACGTCCATGGCATCCCAAGTGTCAGAAAAGTGAGTGTATTGAGAGTGACCCATTCCCATCACAAGATCCATCATCCCAACCATTCAAACCCCATCTTCCAACATCAAAGAGGAGCACAAGGAGATAGGCATTCCAACGGACCAAAGAGATCAACCGGTGAGTGCTTTGATAGGGTAGTTTTCATGCTTTCTTCGATGGGCCAAGTGAGGCCTACCGATCAATGGTATGGATCTCACTTGGGACCCTAAGATATGGCCAATGGCCCACTATGATTATCTTTTGATGTATGATGGAATGCAAGGGAGGGCCCATAGTGTCGGGGTCCCTCCATTACACGTGTGTCCCACTTTTCTCTCTCTCTCTTTCTGTCTTTTAATTTTTTTCCTTTCATATGATTATATGGCCATGTGGCCCACTCGGATGGACCCCACCATGAAGCATGTATTAGATCCAATCCATTTGTAGGTGGGGCCCATGCTATAGGTGTGTATGTTCCACATCAACCATCATTTGGTGGCCCACTTGAGAAGGGCCCACCATGTGTATGTATATGCCAAACCGTCCAGCGTCCAGGGACGCTGGACGTGTATGGAAAACACCAATATTAGCTTGGTTTCCAAGCTCATGGGGTGACCCACTTGTATAGGACCCACCTTGGCGTATGTATTCAATCCAAGCCGTCCATCCTCTTCCCCAACTCATTTTAGGCGTTGAGCCAAAAAATGGGGCCGATCCAATTATCTGGTGGGCCATAGCGTTGAAACCAGTACGTTACATTTAAATCTACCCCGATATTTCGATACACCAAAATATATTCAATATTGGGCTCGTTTGACTTGTCTTAAGCTATGGGAACCAATGGTAGGCTCAGATTTCTCTGATGTGCGGGCCCACCTGTGAAAAACCTCAGAAAAACAGGTTCAAAAAAAAATTATATATATACTTGCAGCAGACGCTGCCGCTTGCGGAACCGCAGGCAGCGCCTGCTGCTGGCAGGCGGGGACAAGCTGGTCCCATGGCCCTCAGCCGTGGGCCCCACCATGATGTATTTATTTTATCCACTCCGTCCATTTGGTGGGCCACATCCTGAAGTGGGTCCCCTCCAAATTTCAGGTCAATCCATGACTCAGGTGGCCCACATTATAGAAAACAGTGTGAATTGAACTCTACAGTTGAAATCTCTTTCTGGGTCCACAGAAGTTTCGGATCAAGCTGAAATTTGTTTTTCCCCTTCTTCCAGGACCGTGCGACCTTATGAACGGGTTGGATGGAAGATAACCGTTATGGTGGGCCCCACGTGGGACCCACAGTGATGTATGTGTTTCACCGTCCACTGACCGTGGACGGTGATGTGTGTGCGCGTTTGTGTGTGTGCTTGCGTGTGTGCATGCTGGTGCGTGCGTGTGTGTGCTGTGCGTGTGTGTGTGTGTGTATTGTATATTATATTATATTATATTATATATTTTATACATATATTATATATATATTATATTATATATATACATATATATATATATATTATATATATATATATATATATAAATATATATATGTTGGTGGGCCCTTCGTTGAACCCACCCGTTTCATCCATGTCGTCCGTCTATATGGGCTCCACCATGATGCTTGTGTTGCATCAAACCGTCCTCCACTTGGCAAGCGTTAGGCTTGGGGCCCAAAAAAAAAATAAAAAAAAAAAAGAAAAAAAAGATAGATATTTTATCATGTGGTCCCCACTGTACAGTGAGGACTGAACCTCCACCATTAGACCCTTGGGCCACCAAGTTCTTGATGACCCTATGAACAGATTGTTTGGGAATAAATGTCACGGTGGGCCCTAGGAGTTTTAATGGTGGAATTCATTATCACCACTTATATTGGTGCGGCCATTGATGTGGCCCACTTTAATGTATAAGGCCCATGTTACGAGGCCCATTGTGATGTATTCAAAGTCCCATGGGATATGGCCCATTGCAATGTACATAAGGCCCCTTTTGATGCGGCCAACTTGATTTATAAAAGGCCCAAATGATGTGGCCCATTTGATGAATATAAGGCCCATGGGTCGAGGCCTAACAGGATGTCCTTAGGGTCCATTGCAATGAGCGATTCCTCCATAGTGTGTGTAATAATGTTTGATGACAGGTCATGCCTGGGAGTAATGTTGGTTTGACGTCCACATTGTAAGAATAAGTTGGTTAAATGTCCGCATTATAACTCTCC
>JAJHSJ010001773.1:0-71033 GCA_021015155.1 Magnolia officinalis | reverse complement strand
CTTATAAAAACTCATGTATATTCTAATATGGAAAAAAAACGCCATCAACTTAACCTTTAAAATCTAAATTAGGCATAGAAAAGATGTCTAATGGTCGTTTTGGGAAGCCTACAGGCTGCATCAGGGTAGGGCAAAAGTTTCGTATTGGTTAGAGTGGAGTATATGGTCACCACTGCTACTGATATGAGTATCAGCCATAACAACCTATACGGGGCAATAACCCCCGTTGCAACGCTACAACAGTTTAAAAAAATTACCTGAAAAATTCTTTAAAAAATATTTAGAAAATCCAAATAATATAAATATTTCAAATGTGTATTTTTTTATAAACATGTTTATAGTAGCGTGATGGACTCTTTGGTGAGAGCATTGTAATTGGCTGTCCCATGACTTTATAAACATGGTTGTGTTTCTAATACTTACACATTATAATCAAGCATTAGAACTAGAATAAATACTAATTTTGCTCTATCCCTGGATTGCTATATCCAGTTTGTTTGGCACGCCCAGCCAATTCCGGGATTATACCTTCCCATCCCTTCCAATCCCTCGAACCGAACACGTCCCGGCAAATTTGAACGGATTAGGGTGGATTGGATGGGATTTAAAGGTAATGATGGTGTTGTCATGCACATAGACAAAAAGTGCTTGCAATGAATGTTTATGAGTACTTGGTTTTTGGAGTCCTTGGTTAGGGTTTGGGCTGAAAGTACGAGTGCTGGAGCCGACACTTTCGCAGTCCGAACTCATTCTTTTGAAAAATAGAAAAATGAGAATATAGTAAATATGAGTACTTGGTAATTTTGGAGTCCTTGGTTAGGGTATGGTTCATTTGACTGATGCATAGAGAGTTGACTACACGTGTCAGTTTCTAATGGACTGAGTAGATTTTAGAAAGGCGGTTGTCAATTATTCCATCATGTTAGCCCACCTGATGAGCGGCCCAGGGCTAATTTTTGTACCAGTATATATTGTAGTTGGGAGTCCTGCCGTTTCCATGGTATGGATGTCTTAGACCATGTTGCATGATAAGTTAACTTACAGCCTTTTGTAGTAATGAATTCTACTCCACGACTAGTAGTTGCATGATAGGCTGAACATGTAGCAGGAAAGGTGAGTGTGTAGAGGAATTTGAGGCGTCAATGTGATATAACGTAGCGCCTATGCTTACCGACTGTTCACTTGATATTAGCATGCATCATCACCATCTGTGGAATGTAGGTGATCAGTTATGTATAATTTCAAGGGATAAAGGTTGGTGAATTGGGTTGTACGTTAGCTTGCAACGTGTTGTAGGTTAACAGTCCTCATTTGAGCTGACTGGACTCCAATAAACAATAACAAAAAAGAAATGCAAGACCAACTCTCCAAATTCAGTATCTGAGATGTCCTAAGGACTCAGAAAATAAAAAATGAGAACGAAAATCTGCAAAACCAACTATTCAAATTCAGAATCTGCCTTGAGAACTCAAGAAATCAAAATTAAAACCTTTTTCAAAATAACTCATGGATCCATTCAAAGTACTCACATTTCAGTAGTAAACTAAAATATATGTAAAACCCAATCATTTCTTCACAAGAAACTCATCACAAAACACGATAATTTTGACATTTGAATATTTCGAGTTCCAAACATAAAGAAAGAAAACGAACTCCAATCAATCATAAAACACCAAAGTCAATAGAATAACTAGCTTTAAACCCTCCAAGCAAAACGTTATTTCACCTGTCTTTTAACTATGGTACGGTTGCTATTTGCAAGAGAAGCCACAGTTTTGTTTCAAGGTTAGGTGTATCCACTTTGATTCGAATGTCAATCTAGGATTGTGAAGGTCTTGATCTATCTAATTGCCCTCACCAACGTATGTTTTGGTGTTGCATTACAGCAAGCTGTCTAATTTTTGGTTGGCTGTCCATTTGTAAGCTCGTCAGTTGGGATGATTGGAACAGACCAATTGTTGTGTTGCAACCCAGCAGATACATGGGATCAATGACCTTTAGGGCCTTATAATCTTTAAACCCTAAAATGCCCTTTTATGAGTAGAAACTGGTTGTGCCTCTACTTTCTTGACATTCACATGTATGGCCCACTATCTGAACAATCCAAATGTCTTTCATGGAGGCATGCAATTATCTACCATTATTGATAGTGCTGATATCAACCTGATTTAAATAAGAAAGTTGTGATTTCCTCTGGTACAACCTGATTTAAATAAGAAAGTTGTGATTTCCTTTGTACCAGTGACGAGCATGCCGACCCCATGGGTTTGGGTTTGGATAGCTTATGAAGAAAAATCCGCTGGATTGGAAGATCGTAGCTGCTCTTAAGCATCTTTTCATGACCACGTATTAAGGGGTTAGGATTATTCTTATTGCTGATGTGACTTTTATAATTAGCTCCATGATACCAATTGCTTGGATCACAGAAATGTGCCTACCAGAGAGTCCAGTGGAATCTCAAATCTAGATTGTTTTGGTTATTGTAGAGTTTGATTAATGGACATTTTTTTGCAGAATTTTGATCATTGTACTGCATTTCAACCATCTATTATACTTCCAATGATCTGAAGTTAGAAGATCAAATTAGTGTAGATTTTTAGTTTATGATCTATCAAATTAGTGTAGAGTTAATGTGATCCAAATCAATTTAGCTTCACCAATCTCACATACGTATGTCTTAGCATGTGTGTCCATGTATAGTCAAGACATGTTCTTGTATAAATGATAGTACACAACTACACATTATCCACAAATACATACTCCACAAATACTACACAAGGGATTTATATATATATCTTACTACATATAGATTGTCACACAACACATTTTAATCCTTGGTTTTCAATGACAGATGGGGTCCATGGTCCAATAATCCAACCCATGCATGTTTGTCCCAACAGCAGATGGACTACGCCCAACAATCTCCTCGATAGGACAATCCCAACCTATCAATTTCTGGCTTCTATATAAAAGGTTACGTTGTCTTCTCTCACTCATGTACTATTTCACGTTATGAAATTTCAAGTAAATTGTACGAGGTTTACAGTAATCTTGGAGATTAGAAAATTTCTAAGTATGTGCATTTCAGTCTGAGTTATTTCTCTAATGACGATAGCCTTGAGAGGGTTGATACGAGGGAGTTGATTGCAAGAGGCCGATTAAAACTATAGTGGGTTATCTTGCTGGTCTTGAAATGATTATGTCCGGCAAGATAACCCACTATAGTTTTAATCAGCCTCTTGCAATCAACTCATCCCTCGTATTAACCCTCCCAAGGCTATCGTGATTAGAGAAATAACTCAGATTGAAATGCACATAATTGGAAATTTTCTAATTTCTAAGATTACTGTAGACCTCGTACAATTTACTTGAAATGTTCATCAGCTGTAGGTCATATGGTATAAAGAGTTGTCCGTCTCTACCAACCGAACATAAAACACTATCTCAATGGCAAATTTTCAGCCTATGAATCTTGTGTATATGCAAAAATGCAATAGAAGTGGTTAATGCTGTTAATTATTCAATGTCTAACTACTATCCATTGTAGGGACTGTCTGATGAATAGTCTTCAAGATTGGTTTCATCATTCATAAAAAAATAGATGCCTACCTTGTTTTTAAATGTATTTGCTCGATATTGATGGAGCAGACCCGGATGTGCGTCGGAGCTATCCGGAAGAGCGGGGGTCCCTGGAAGGTGGGAACCGCTGTTATGACCATGATGAAGCTGTCCATTTCCTATGGACAACATTGGAAGGGCCTGGCCATTTGGACAGGCCGTATTTATGTATTTGCTCGAGATTAATGGAGCAGACCCGGATGTGCGTCGGAGCTATCCGGATGAGCGGGGGTCCCTGGAAGGTGGGAACCGCTGTTATGACCATGATGAAGCTGTCCATTTCCTATGGACAGCATTGGAGGGGCCTGGCCATTTGGACAGGCCGTGTTTATTTTTGTATTTGCAGGTACCACACCCCCCTAACCCTAAACCAAAACCAAAACCTTTAACCTAAACCTTAACCTAAACCTTAACCTAAACATAAATCTAAACCTAAACCTATACCTATAACCTAAACCGATACTTATAACCTTAACCCAAACTTGTAACCTTAACCTAAACCTCTTCTCAAATCCCTAAACTTATACTTATAACCTAAACCTAAACAAAAACCTTAACCTATAACCTATACTTATATCCTAAACCTAAACTTACAACTTTAACCTAAACCTATACTTATAACCTAAACCTTTTCTCAAATCCCAAAACCTATACTTATAACCTAAACCTAAACCTTAACCTATAACCCAACCTAAACCTATACTTATAACCTAAACCTATTCTCTAATCCCAAAACCTATACTTATAACCTATAACCCAACCTAAACTTAACCTAAACCTAAACCTAAACCTATAACCTAAACCAAAACTATAACCTATAACCTAAACCTATAACCTTAACCTAAACCTAAACCCAAACCTAAACCTTAACCTAAACCAAAGCCTATAACCTTAACCTAAACCAAAACCTGTAACCTGAACCTTAACTTAAACCTAAAACCATAACCTAAACCCATAACTTATAACCTAAACCTATAAACTAAAGCCTAAACCTAAACCAAAACCTATAACCTCAACCTAAACAAAAACCTATAAACTAAAACCTAAACTTAAACCTATAACCTAAACCAAAACCTATAACCTAAACCTAAACAAAACCTATAACCTAAACCTTAAGCTAAACCTAAAACCAAAACCTAAACCTATAACCTAAACCTAAACCTATACCTAAACATTAACCTATTCTCAAATCCCTAAACTTAAACCTACACCTAATCCCAATATCAACTCCCTAACCTAAACCTAAACTCGATCCCGAACCTGAACCCGATTCCCTAAACCTGAACCTAAACCATTCTCAATTCCCTAAACCTAGACCTTATAACCTAAACCTGAACCTGAACCTAAAACTAAACCCAATTCTCTAAACCTAAACCTAAACCAATTCTCAATTACCTAAACCTTTACCTTATAACTTAACCTAAACCTGAACCTTAAACTGAACCTAAACTTATAACCTTAACCTAAACCAAAACCTATGACCTAAAACCTCAACCTATTACCTGTAACCTAAACTTATAACCTATTACCTACCATTCACCTAAACCTAAATCCTAAACCTTAACCTATAACCTAAGACCTAAACCTAAAACCTAAATGTATTCTCAAATCCCTAAACCTAAACCTACACCTAATCCTAATATCAACTCCCTAACCTAAACCTAAGCTTACCTTGAAAACCCAAACCTAAACCCGATCCCGAACCCAAACCGATTCCCTAAACCTAAACCCAAACCAATTCTCAATTCCCTAAACCTATACTTTATAACCTAAACCTAAACCTGAACCTAACCCTTAACCTTAACCTAAACCAAACCTATGACCTAAACCTAAACTATTACCTATAACCTAAACTTATAACTATTACCTACCATTCACCTAACCTAAATCCTAAACCTTAACCTATAACCTAAGACCTAACCTAAAACCTAAATGTATTCTCAAATCCATAAACCTAAACCTACACCTAATCCTAATCTCAACTCCCTAACCTAAACCTAAGCTTAAACTTGAAAACCCAAACCTAAACCCGATCCCGAACCCGAACCCAATTCCCTAAACCTAAAACCAAACCAATTCTCAATTCCCTAAACCTTAACCTATTCTCAAATCCCTAAACTTAAACCTACACCAACTCCCAATCTCAACTCCCTAACCTAAACCTAAACCTAAACATGAAAACCCAAGCCTAAACCCGATCCAAAACCCGAACCCGATTTCCTAAACCTAAACCTTTACCTATTTTCAAATCCCTCAACCTAAACTTACACACACCAAATCCTAATCTCAACTCCCTAACCTAACCTAAACCTGAACTTGAAAACCCAAACCTAAACCCGATCCCGAACCCGAACCCAGTTTCCTAAACCTAAACCTAAACCTTAACCTATTCTCAATTCCCAAAGCTATAACCTATAATCTTAACCTATAACCTAAACCTAAAACCAAAACCAAAACCTATAACCTAAACCTATAAGCTAAAACCTAAACTTAAAACCTAAAACCTAAATGTATTCTCAAATTCCTAAACCTAAACCTACACCAAATCCTAATCACAACTCCCTAACCTAAACCTAAACCTAATCTGGAAACCCAAACCTAAACCCGATCCCGATCCCGAACTCAGTTTCCTAAACCTCAACCTTAACATATTCTCAATTCCCAAAGCTATAACCTATAACCTATAACCTAAACCTAAACCTAACCTAAACCTATAACCTTAACCTAAACCTATAAACTAAAACCTAAACTTAAACCTATAACCTAAACCAAAACTATAACCTCAACCTAAAGAAAAACCTATAAACTATAACCTAAACCTAAACCAAAACCTATAACCTCAACCTAAACAAAAACCTTACCTATAACCTATAACCTAAACCTAAAACTATATACTAAAACCTAAACCTAAACCTTAACCTATACCTAAACCTTAACCTATTCTCAAATCCCTAAACCTATACCTACACCTAATCCCAATCTTAACTCCCTAACCTAAACCTAAACTTGAAAACCCAAGCTTAAACCCGATCCCGAACCTGAACCCGATTTCCTAAAGCTAAACCTTAACCTTAACCTATTCTCAAATCCCTAAACCTAAACCTACACCAAATCCCAATCTCAACTCCCTAACCTAAACCTAAACTTAATCATAAAAACCCAAGCCCAAGCCCGATTCAGAACCCGAACCCGATTTCCTAAACTTAAACCTTTACCTATTTTCAAATCCCCAAACCAACCTAAATCTACACCAAATCCTAATCTCAACTCCCTAACCTAAACCTAAACCTAAACTTGAAAACCCAACCTAAACCCCATCCCAAACCCGAACCCAGTTCCCTAAACCTAAACATAACCTATTCTCAATTCCCAAAGCTATAACCTATAACCTAAACCTATACCTAACCTTACCTAAACCAAAACCAAAACCAAAACCAAACCAAAACCTATAACCTAAAACCTAAACTTAAAACCTATAACCTAAATGTATTCTCAAATCCCTCAACCTAAACCTACATCAAATCCTAATCCCAACTCCCTAACCTAAACCTAAACCTAAACTTGAAAACCCAAACATGATCCTGAACCCGAACCCAGTTTCCTAAACCTAAACCTTAACCTTACCTATTCTCAATTCCCAAAGCTATAACCCATAACTTAAACCTAAATCGAACCTAAACCTATAACCTTAACCTAAACCGAAAACCAAAACCTAAACCTATAACCTAAACTTATAACCTATAACCTATAACCTAAACCTATAACCTAACAGTAACCTAAACCTAGAACCTAAAACCTAAATGTATTCTCAAATCCCTAAACCTAAACCTACACCTAATCCTAATCTCAACTCCCTAACCTTAACCTAAGCTTAAACTTGAAATCCAAACCTAAACCCGATTTCCTAAACCCTAAACCCTAAACCTATTCTCAAATCCCAAAACCTATACTTATAACCTCAACCGAAACCTAAACCTAAACCTAAATTTGGAGAAGCTGGCGAGGTAGAGGGAGGAGCAGGAGAGGAGGATAGAGGATCAGCTTTGCGAGGTAAAGGAGGATGGAGGAGGAGTTGGTGAGGCAGAGGGAGGAGCATGAGAGGAGGATGTAGGAGATGCGAGTGGAGCATGAGCTACGGATGACGAAGATGTTTCAGGCTTTCGCTGCACGCTTACCCACCGATGCCCCACCACCTCCGCTTTCATCTTTGTGATTTTTTGTTTATTTGTTAATGTTAAATTTATATGTATTTATGCGCGAATGAATGTGATGCAGATAATATTGTTTGTGCTTGGATGAATGTAGTTTATGTTTGGGTTGGTTTTGGGTTTAGCTGGATGTGAATGTAATATGATGAAATATATTATATAACAGTGTATATTAGGATGAATATGATGAAATATATTGTTAACAGGTGTATATCAGGAATTTTGTGCGGAATTTCGAAAAAAAAAAAAGACTTTTAGCAACGAAAATTTTCGTCGCTAAAAGCAGTACGAAATTTTTTGGCGGCGAATGTTTTCGCTGCTAAAGGTCTTAAAAAAAATATCATATATATACAACTCAAAATTCCGGATATACATCTAGGATTTATTTTTTGGAAGTCCTTTTTTTTTTTTTTTTTTTTAAATATACAGTTCAAAACTCTGGAGAAAAAACATCTGGAATTTTTAGCAGCGAAAAGAATTTTTTTAGCGACGAATACTTTTGCTGCTAAAAGTATTTTTACTAAAAAAAAATAATATTCCGCACAAAATAATCGATATACATCTACGATTTTTTTTTTAAGTCTTTTTTTTTTATTTAATTTTTATTTTATAATATACAGTTCAAAAATTTTGCATGTAGGATAAAAACATGTAGGATATTTAGCAGCGAAAATTTTCGCTGCTAAAGCATCTTGGAATTGTTTTAGCGGCGAATAATTTCGCTGCTAAAAGTCTTTATTATTATTATTTATTTATTTATTTATTTATTTTTTTTTGATATACAGCTCCGCACAAAATTCCTGATATACATCTAGGATTTTTTTTTTAAAGCCTTTTTTTATTTTTTTAATATACAGTTCAAAACTCCGCATAAAAAAACATGTAGGATTTTTAGCAGTGACCATTTTCGCTGCTAAAACATCTTGGAATTTTTTTGGTGGCGAATAGTTTCGCTGTAAAAGGCCTAGATGTTTTTTGCAGCGATAACTTTCGCTGCTAAAATCTTGGAAATGTTTTTTTGCAGCGAAACTTTTTGCTGCTAAAGTCATTGAAATTTTATAGTGGCGAACTAGTTTCGTGCGTAGCTAATAGTCTTCGAAAATTTATTTTGTCGCAAATCTTTTCGCTACTAATATCTTTTGGAAAATATTTTTAGCAGCGAAAAATTTCACTGGTAAAGGTCTTGCATAGTATTTTTTAGCGACGAACATTGTCGCCACTAAAAGTTTATGTTGTTTGGATTTAAATTAATATGAATGTGTATGTGATGAATATGATGGAATATATTGTTAACAGGAGTATATCCGGAATATTGTACGTATTTTGAACAGGAATAAATTTTTTTTTAAAAAATTTTTTGGCGACGATACTTTTAGTCGCCAAAAGATATGTTAGTTTAGTTTTAGCAGGGAAAATTGTCACTGTGAAAAGTCTTGTACACTACAAGAGTTTTAGCAGCGATAATTTTCGCCACTAAAAGTCATGTACAGTACAAAACTTTTAGCCGCGAAATATTTCGCCGCTAAAAGTATTAGGAAATATTTTGCGGCGAAATTTTTCGTCGCGAAAAGTCTCGTAAGTATTTTTAGCAGCGAAAATTTTCGCAGCTAAATGAAATTTATTCTGCATCGACGTTAATTATGTGTAGCATTTAACGGCGAAAATTTTCGTCGCTAAAAGCATGCTGCACTAGTTTTAGTGACGAAAATTTTCGCCGCTAAAAGTTTAGTCGCTAAATTCTCATTTTTAGCGACGAAAATGTATTTCGTCGCTAAAAGTGGCTTTTAGCGACGAAAATTAAATTCGTCGCTAAAAGTTTCGTCGCTAAAAACCCCCTTTTTTGTAGTGGGACTATGTCCATAGTCCAGACATCCGGTACCAGACTTGAGATCGTGGTTGAGATTCATCTCGCCACACATGATGTGTTTGGCGAACCCGTGTCATACTTCGGTTGGCGATAGTGGTTGGCCATGCGAAGTGCTTCTGCGCTTCATATCGCTTAACTTGTTGTGCGCTCGAGCTAGCCGAGCACGTCAAGTAACCCGTGTGTCTTATGTATGTTCACCATGTTTGGTCGCTAATGCTTGAACCTAGGGTACCAAACTTACCAGTGAGAATCCCGTTAACCATGGTACCTCAATCCGCTAAGACTCATGAGCCGGACATGGTGGTATGGGACACTGTGGTCGAGCTGTCGGCCTACGCTGGGGCCACATGCTTCCCCGTAGTGACCAGTGAGCATCCAAACTCGTGAGCCGATTATGTTGGTATGAGACACTATATTCGTGCTGTCAGCCTATTATACATTGATAAGGTGATGAGGGAGCGGTGCAACCTTTGTGCGTAACAGCCCTGACAGCCCTTTTTAGTGACCTCGAGTATACTCTGAAATCGCAGTGCACCTTAGGGTTTGCCGCGGTATATAGAGTATGAACTAGGCCTGTTTCTGTATTGTGATGAATCGTTTAAGAGGTGATGGGGGAGTGGTGTAACCTTTGTGCGTAACAGCCCTGACAGCCTCTGCAGTGACCTAGAAAACACACCATCGTCTGATACTAACTAGGACTGACGACCCTAGAATGGATCATGTTTGGGAATGATACAAGGGAGGTACCTTAGTTTCCCAATCCTGCTGTTTGAAATGGACTAATTAAAAACTCGGTAATCATGCTCATCATGCATTGCATGTGCCTGGAAGATGTGGAGCACTGAGGGATGAAAGCATGCCGCGAACGTGAGATGGTGTCGCATGAGGGACTATGTCAGTGAGGACATCCATCATACCTGCATCCATACTTGCATTAATAAGAGTAGCTAGGAGTGTTTGATTTTACTGCTTTATCATTACCGCTTGACTGTGTTGATAACATGTTAACCTATGCTTTATTGTTCCACTGAGTTAGCTACTCACTCCCACGTTACGGGACGGTGTTGCGCACACCAACCAAACTCTGTCTTAGGTTTAGACGAGCCGACGACTTAGGAGGCGGAGCCTGATTATGACGAGGACCAGGAGGAGTTCTCTTATATGCAATACTATGGCGGCTTCGACTAGGCTGCCGGACTGACGGGATTTGCAGGGATCGTCTCGTAGATTATTTTTTGACATTTTGTTCACAAAATCAATATATGTATATGGTAACTCAGATGGATTCATACTCTGGAGAACAAAAATGATTTTTGTTTCATTACATACATGTATATGTAGTTCAGTCTTCTGCTTGCCTTTATACTAATGATCTGGAGTATGAATTACTATTTTTGGTATAATCTCACTCATGTTTATTGTTCTAATACAGACAACATTTAATCAGCATTATTTATGTTGCATAAGTGACGCGATGGAACTCGGGAGTTGAGTTATACTCGACCCCCGATTTTCAGGGTGTTACAATTAATTTGAAACCTCACCCAACCTCATCAATCAGTGGTGTATTTTCCAATTGAGTCCAGTGTCTAGTAGGATTTTGCTCTTCCCGTGCTGTGGCCTGAAATCAGTTGGGCTCGACATTGACTATGCTGTGGCCCAATTGTCCAGTCATCCAGGTGTCAAATGGCCACATGTACAAATGCCACAGCAGCACATATACATTGGGGCCCACCGGGTTAAAGACGTGGAAGACCGCAATCATGCACTTGCTATGATTTGTGTGGGAAGACTAGTCATTGCCTTTGTCGTATGAGCTGAGGCCCTGGTATGTTGATGCAGGAGCTACTACAAGTGCACAAATGCAGGTTGCACAGTTAGGAAGCACGTGGAACGGGCCTCCCATGACCTCAAGTCGGTAATCACCACATACGAAGGAAAACACAATCACGATGTTCCAGCTGCAAGGAACAGCAGCCACATCAGCTCCATGGCCTCTAGCGCTGCACCTGCTGCAGCTGCCCAAGCTCACATTGTCAGGCCAGAGCCATCTCAACCTCACAATGACATGGCAAGGTTGGAAGGCCCCACACCTCTTGGCACATTTGGTCTGGCTGGAAGACAGCCATTGGTTCCCACACCCGGCTTCTCTTTCGGAATGAATCAACAAGGCCTGGCCAGCCTGGCAATGGCTGGATTAGGACCTGGCCAAGGGAAGCCACCGTCTCTACCAATTCATTCATATATAGGGCAACAAAAGGCGACTGAACTGGGATTCATGATGCCAAAAGGAGAACCTAAGGAGGAGCCCATGTTACAATCCAGCCATCCTGTCGCGAACGGGTCATCCATTTATCATCAGATCATGAGCAGGCTGCCTTAAGGGCATCAGCTGTAAATAACAAAAGAAGAGGGATGTTCTTGTTGTATATGCTAGAAATTTTACTGTAATAATTTCTTCTACATATGATATTTAAAAATACATTTGTTGTTTCAAGCAACATCATCTTGTGACTTGTAGGAACATGCACATGTTTAATATTTACTTGAAAATGTTACATCATGTAATGCTGGAGCTGGCTAAGGCTACTTGGCAGTGTATGCGAATCTTAGAAGTATTCATTTCTGAGTGAATAAACAAGAAAAAACAGAAGCAGCTTGTTGTAGCTTTTACACTTGCTGCTAATTGGAGATAATGACTGGAGTATAATCAAAACCTGCCACAGCCTGCAGAACTTCAAAGCCAGTCAAGCAGTCCACCAATGCCGGCAGCTCAGCTTCATCAACGGAGCAATGGAACGGGCATGTCCGCCAGATGCTGGCACTGGCCTTTCTCCTTCCAGCATTTGGACCGGTGCTGAAAATTTTTCTGGCTCCCGTCGTCCGAGTTGGTAAGTCCGGTTCCATCCTCATTCTGCAACCTCAGGTAACGCCTCCTGCAACCTCAGGTGATGAATCCGGCACACTACTAAAGAATGTCCAAGACCGGATGATATAGATACAGGCTCAAAACTTATGTCGGCAGCATTTTTTACCCTTTGATGGCTCCCCCAACTGACCATATATGTTGCTTCCACCATTCAATAGCGTACCATCACCTGAGAAAAAATAAATCTATATGCATCATATGTTCATGCATACAAAAGCATATACATACCATGTCAATTGAATAAAAAATTATCAAACTAAGACGTTTACATCTTAACATGGATTTATATGAAGCTTTGATGAGAGATGCCAAGACAGAATTTGAATAAAAAAACAGATCAATCTACCCTAACCACACCACACATGCATTGTTCAATAGAGACAATAAAACATAAGGTAGCATAAAAAAAAAAAAAAAAAAAAAAAATCAAATCCAACCATACTTGCTATATGGTGCATGCATTTTCAAATAGATGACGAGCAGAGTTGAATCAAGAATCACAAGTAGATCAGATCCAATCCAGCCATGCATGTGCGGATAACCATGTAACAAGAACACAGCTATTTTAGAAATTGTGTTGCATTTGAAATGTGTTGATGACTTGTGGACATGGCTCAATGCATTAAACTAGCTTTTAGGCTTAACTAATAATATTATTTTTTGGACTTCTTTTTTGTACAAGAATCACAATATACTGCAGTAACATAAAATTGGAACATGGACATGTCAATCAATGCAACTGCTGGGTGTTGTGAAATCTAATACCCCATATTTGTGTCCGATGCCAGAACCTCTTGGTTGATTCCAAGTTACAATATAACATGATAAGCATAGATGCATTTATACTTACAATATTGCACCATGCTGCATTGGTATATGGCATATGGACATAGTGGGCATGTCTTATAGAGTTCTAGGAGTTGAATATATGTGACTTAATTACCAGAAATGAAAGAAAGCAGGAATTGCAACAAAAGGTAGTGGGAACTTGAGTGGTTGAAGTAGGCAGGCTAATTACCTCAAACAGATGTAAAGATTACCTGAACATTGAATTTCTAGGGTTCTTTTTGTCGCTGAAACTTGAATGTCTGCCTAATATTTTCGGAAATCATCTGAAATATGTTGAAAAGCTCAAACCAGAAAAGGAAAATGGCGATCTCAGTTACGGATGCATATGAACAAAATTGACAGCAATGTGATAAGAAGAAAACAGAGAAAGGAAGGAGACGGCACGAATTCTCAGTCATTGAACCAGAAACAGCATGTTCTCAAAAACAAGAAAGGCAGTTCAATACCTCATCAAAGGCAGCACCAATCATTTGAAGTCCAACAGGAAGGCCGGCGAGTCCACCTTCAATCAATCCACATGGCAGCACCAGTGCAGGCAGTCCAGCCAAGTTAACATTCACCTGCACCAATAATAATATCACTTAGTTTTATTTTATTTTATTGACAGAATCATTAAGGAAAAAAAAAGTGCAGAGGAAGGTGACCCTATTGTCACTCCACAGCGAACAAGATACAAAACAAAACAAAAGACAAACACACACAAAGCAAATGCATCCTGAACTGAAACACAACCAGCGGCCCAGAAATTCAGCCAGTTGTTCACTCCCCAAGTATAGGGTTGTGATGTAGTAATAAACTCGGTAAGACCGAGGTCGAATCCACAGGGACTGAAGCCTGTACGTAGTCTGAAACTAACTAGAACTAGAACTAGACTAAGATGAATTCTAAATCAAATAACAATTGAGAAATAATTGTGAAATAATTAATCTAAAACTTTAAGAAATTCAGAGGAAGGGAAACTAGGGATTCAGAGGATCCACTTGTAGAGATCAGGGAGATCTTATGCATGTATCACAAATCATGGAAATTAAATGAATTGATGTTGATATAGTTTTTAAGAGATGAGAGGTATGTGAATTAGAATGGATTCCATCACCAAACCATGCCCAGGAGACAAAGCAAACAACAGAATTAAACTAATTACCAACCAGTCAACATGTTTATGAAGATTAGGAAGGGTACCGACATCCAACCATGCCCAGGAGACGATGGTGAACAACAGGGCTTCCTGACATCATAAACATAAAAAGGAACGGGAGATACTCAAAGCCATCGCAGACCCATTGTAATTTCAGTCACAACAGACCATTAAAGACTAAAAAAATATTCCCTTAATAAAACAAATATCAAATTCAAATTCATAATTAAAACTCAGTTAAAAATATAAAATTAAATCTCCCATCCCACTACAAGCTTCACCCCTTAGCCCTAGCTAAGGGGATTAGCCAGACATGAATGGGCTACTCTCCTTAGAATCCATAGAAAAATAGAAAAAGAAAAGCAAAGGAAAAGAAAAGAAATAGGAATAGAAAACAGTAAAAGAAAACCTTGCTGCCTCCTTCCCTCTCCAAGCAAAAATCTCCCCAGCCGATCCCCTCCCCTTCTCTCTCTTTCCTCTTTTTATAGAACCTGTAAGGGCCGTCTGCTGTTGCTGTGTGTCCTCCCTGGAGTCGGAGAACCGAATCCCTGTTACGCTGCAACGTGCGGAGCCTGCTATGCGTAGTGAAACCGCAAGCCACTTCCGTTTGGCTCGGATCTGTGGGATGATGAATGTCCTTCGATCTAAGATTTCTTCATGGCTGGAAACGTGGCTGGCCTGGGCTTCACCTGAACGGTTCAGATCATGCAGTCGATCAAGAATGGTGGGCCCGGAATTTTCGGAATTTCAAACAGCGTAACAGAGCTTACGCAAGGAGCTCTGGCTGTCGGTGGGGCCCACTTCGTTGAGTGGTGAGAAAATCCACTCCATCTATTAGAACAGCGTCGAAAAAACCGTTCAGACCTGATCGGTTTTGGCTAAATACCATGGTGGCCCACAAAAGTACTAATTGACCGTTCATCCTGCGTCCGATCAGTTGAAATCCGTTGTATACTTCTTCTTGGAAAAATTCCACCTAGGTGAGGGTCGTGGCTACCCCCTGAGGCACGTGGACGGTTTGGATCATCGAGAAGGATGATAACTGGGGCCCACTACGTGAAAATCGGATGAACAGCATCGTCCGCTGTTTCACGTCAGCGCGGAAACGGAGTTTCTGTTTTTTGAATGGGAGTCGGGTCAGCGTAAGCTGACCGACTCCCTTGGTTCAATGCAACTCCAGAGTACGTGCATAGTGTGCACGCACCTCTCAATATGGGACCAACTGAGATGGTTCTTAGAAATCTGCTCCGTCTATTCATGTTCTCATATCATTTAAACCGTGGGGACCAAAGAATGAAGCATATCCAGACAGCAGGTGGGCCCAGAATCATGATTCTGAGGGACGATCTATCGATTAGGCCACTTCCACCGGGATCTAACGGCTGAAATTCTACATGTACGGTTAATTTATGTTCTTCAGGCCGTGTATGAAATTTCGGGACAAACGGATGATGGGAAACCTGTGATCTTTCATTCTGGACCAATTTTGGTCCACTTGAGCTTCAATTTCTTGATTTTCACGGATCTCTGGCGTGTAAATTCGTCGATCTTGGTCCCATGGAGTTCGTCCCATACTTTGGTGAATTCTGAGCAACAAATCCACTCTTTTATCATTGTTTTTAGTCCACGCTCGACAATTCACCTTGCATTACAAACAAGATTAAAATATGCCATTAAATAGTATCATGTTCGTAATTTCAAGAATTAACTAGGGTCTAATATGCAATATTTGACCCTCAACACAACCCCCAACCAGCATTTTGCTAGTCCCGAGCAAAGTATGCGAAAATTAAGTTGAGAATTACGAGATAATTCTTGTGAAGCCGAGTGATATTTTGAAAAACAAATCAGATATGAGAAATCTTAAGATTCATGAATGTTGATTATCAATTTCTCCTAGCCTCTCATGCACGGTGAGTTTCATAATCAAGTTCAAATATTAATCCATAAACTAGAATAATAAACATTGAATTCCATGGGTGTAGAGTGTAAATCCGACTTTCAACATTAATATTCAATTCTCTATTTCATGATAACGTTGGTAACCACAAGAGCATTCAGGACAACCAAAATCAAAACTAAAAGGTCCCTCATAGATCATTCTTTTTTTATTTTTATTTTTATTTTTATTTTTTTTTTTTAAAAGGTAACGCCAAGAAGGGGAGTCAAATCTTCACCTATAGGGAGCAAACCTATGGTGAAGACCGTACACCTAAACCTTTTTCATATATCATCCATGGGGAATTAAATCCACACTTATAGGGAGCAAACCTATGGTGAAGATTATTCGCCCACCCCTTTCCAAAGGCATTTGTATTTTCTTTTTCTTCAATTGATCATGACGGGCAATTTTTCAGGCCGGTTCCTTCCATGCTTAGTGATTACCAAGTCAACCCTTCAATACCAAATTGAAACCTTAATATGAAAGTGAGATGTGACATGTGAGATCATGACTCAATCAATGTTTACAATTTCTAATCATGGATTAATAATTCAAACTTAACTGTGAAATCTAACGGATACTGAAATTAAGAGTCATAAATTTCCAACATCACGTATCTTGACATTCTAAATCCAGGATATTCGTCAAAATCACTTTGAATTCACTAGAAAGTCCAGAAAAAATTTTAAAAATTTTCACAAATCTTGCTCAAGACCAAGAAAACACTGATTAGGTTACCTAATCTCCCACCCCCAACCTAAAATCTACATTGTCCTCAATGTAAAGGATATAGGCATGCAAGGCACATGGGACAATGAAAGTAATGTGAAGTGATGGAAAGATAGTACCTGAACGATGAATTGAGAGAGACTTTCCAAGAGATCGCAGCATGGAAGCCGACTAGCATGAGAGAGATAACAACACAAAAATAACAAAAATAAAATCCTACCTATACCACTTTCGCAGGTGCTCTCGATTGCATTTAGCGTATGCAACAAGCCTTTAAACCCCTAGGTTGCCCCTAGTGGACGAGTTGTAGTCTCGTGAGGGTTTGCAGTAATGTTAGCCACAAACATTGGACTAAGAAAATGAAATGAAAAGCTGGGCTGCCTCCCAGGAGCGCTAAGTTTACCGTCTTCAGCCAGACAAATACAATAAACTACCCTAGTCCTATGAAAGCGATAAACCTACCTATACCTCCATCAGACTAGGAGATTATTCCTGGTAAACAGGATCAGTCAGAGGCATGGACATGTCTTCTGAGTCAAATTTCTCGACAAATGGCTTTAAGCGATGTCCATTTACTTTAAATTCTTTGCCATTGTCGGGATCTCTTATCTCGACGGCCCCATGAGGGTATGCAGTGACAACAATGTAAGGGCCGGTCCAACGAGATCGAAGCTTACCCGGAAAGAGATGTAATCAAGAATTGTACAAAAGGACTTTCTGACCTGGCGTAAATGATTTTCGTAGAATATGTTGGTCATGAAACGCCTTCATCTTGTCCTTGTAAATTCTCGAGTTCTCGTACGCGTCGTTCCGGATTTCTTCAAGTTCATTTAATTGAAGTTTGCGTAGCGAGCCAGCGTTGTTCAGATTGAAATTCAGATTTTTGATTGCCCAGTAGGCTCTATGTTCCAACTCCACAGGCAAGTGGGAAGCCTTCCCATAGACGAGTCTAAAGGGAGACATTCCAATAGGGGTTTTAAAAGCAGTGCGGTAAGCCCACAAGGCATCGGTCAATCGGATTGACCAATCCTTACGGTCAGGGTTAACCGTTTTCTCCAAAATGTGTTTGATCTCCCTATTGGAAATCTCAGCTTGCCCACTTGTCTGTGGGTGGTATGGGGTGCTCACCTTATGAGAGATACCGTATTTCTTCATTAAACTCTCGAATGGCCTATTACAAAAGTGTGAGCCCCCATCACTAATGATGGCTCGAGGCGTTCCAAATCGGGACAGGATGTTTTCTTTTAAGAATTTAATGACCGTGCGATGGTCATTAGTTCGACATGGAATTGCTTCGACCAATTTAGTGACATAGTCTACGGCAAGCAAAATATATAAATTCCCGAAAGATTGGGGGAATGGTCCCATGAAATCGATGCCCCAGCAATCAAATGCCTCTATGATAAGAATGAGATTCAAGGGCATCATATTTCGACGGGACAATGCTCCCAATTTCTGACAACGCTCACAAGTTTTGCAAAACTCATGAGTGTCCCTGAACATAGTGGGCCAATAGAAGCCACACTGCAGAATTTTGGCCGTGGTCTTTTTAGCAAAAAAGTGACCGCCACAGGCCTGTGAGTGACAAAAGGAGATGACACTCTGATGCTCATCGTCTGGTACACATCTCCTTAAGATCTGGTCTGGGCAATATTTAAACAGGTATGGATCATCCCAGAAAAATTTGCGTACCTCGGTAAAGAATTTCTTCTTATCTTGCGCAGTCCACTGTGTCGGTATGGAACCTGTAGCAAGATAATTAGCAATATCAGCGAACCAAGGTGAGTGGGAGACTCTGAACAGTTGTTCATTAGGGAACATGTCGTTGATATGGGTTGCCTCAAGGGAATCAGAGGTATTAAGGCGAGAAAGGTGATCGGCCACTACGTTCTCTACTCCTTTTTTATCTTTAATTTCCAAATCAAATTCTTGGAGTAGAAGGATCCATCGTATCAGGCGGGGCTTAGAATCATTCTTAGAAAGAAGATATTTAAGTGCCGCATGATCTGTATAGATAATGATCTTGGATCCAATCAAATAGGACCTAAATTTGTCCAAAGCGAACACTACGGCTAAGAGTTCTTTTTCCGTGGTCGAGTAGTTCACTTGGGCAGGATTTAAGGTCCTACTTGCGTAATGTATGACGTATGGCCTCTTATCTTTTCTCTGGCCTAGAACCGCTCCAAGAGCATAATCAGAAGCATCGCACATAAGCTCAAAAGGAAGGCTCCAGTCGGGTGGCTGCATGATGGGTGCAGTGGTTAACGTGCCCTTAAGCTTAGTGAAAGCTTCCTGGCACTGCTCAGTCCACTCATATGGAGCATCCTTTTGAAGAAGATTACATAAAGGACGAGAGAGAAGACTAAAGTCCTTTATGAATCTCCTGTAAAATCCTGCGTGTCCTAAGAAGGATCGCACGTCCCTGATGTTCTTGGGTGGAGGTAGGTTAGAGATAAGATCGATTTTTGCCTTATCTACCTCAATTCCCTTGGACGAGATGATATGTCCAAGGACAATCCCCTTATGAACCATGAAATGGCACTTCTCCCAATTAAGTGCCAGATTCTTTTCTTCACATCTTTTCAGCACACATTTAAGATTCTCTAAGCACTCGCTGAAAGATGAACTGAAAACCGAGAAATCGTCCATAAAGACCTCTAGATATTTCCCCACCATGTCAGAAAAGATACTCAGCATACATCGCTGAAAGGTGGCAGGGGCATTACATAACCCGAATGGCATCCTTCTGTAAGCAAAGGTGCAATAGGGGCAAGTAAATGTGGTCTTTTCCTGGTCTTCAGGGGCGATTTCAATTTGGTTATAGCCCGAATACCCGTCAAGGAAACTGTAATAGGAATGACCGGCTAACCTTTCCAGGATCTGATCAATGAATGGTAAAGGAAAATGGTCTTTCCTCGTGACGGTATTTAATTTCCTGTAGTCAATGCACATTCTCCAACCAGTAGTGACTCTAGTCGGCACGAGTTCATTATTAGCATTGGCTACGATGGTGATCCCGGACTTCTTAGGAACCACCTGAGTTGGACTCACCCATTAACTATCAGATATAGGGTATATGATACCCACATCCAATAGTTTGAGAACCTCGGCCTTAACCACTTCCTTCATGTTTGGATTTAGTCTACGCTGTGGTTGCCGAGCGGTCTTCGCATTATCCTCAAGATATATGCGGTGAGTACAAATCGAGGGGTCGATTCCCTTGAGGTCCGCGATCGTCCATCCAAGGGCTCCCTTATGCTGAATGAGAGTAGCTATGAGCATACTCTCCTGTTCTTTCTCCAGGTGGGCAGAGATCACCACCGGGTATGTCTCATCTTGACCTAAATAAGCATATTTCAAATCAGAGGGCAAAGGTTTTAGGTCAAGCTTCGGTGCCTTGAGGTTAGACGGTAGAGGCACTACATCAGTTTGTGGTAATTCTTCAAATTGTGGCCTCCACCGGTTAACTTCAAGTACCGGTACAGTATCCAGTAAGGCACACGTCTCCCTAATCATATCATCATCAAACTCATGGGAGTGGGCCAGGCACGTCTCGAGAGGGTCGGAGGATAAGGTCAGAGGTGTCGTATCTTCCACGAAAGAGTCAATCATGTTAATGTCGTGGATATCGTCATCATCCTCTGAGTTGTTGCCGTTATTGAAAAAGATGTTTGACTCCAATGTTAAATTTCCAAAAGACATAGTCATGACACCATTCCTGCAATTGATAATTGCATTTGACGTAGCAAGGAATGGGCGACCAAGAATGACGGGAATCTGAGTGCTTATGTTATTGATGGGTTCGGTGTCCAAGATGATAAAATCTACAGGGTAGTAAAATCTATCGACTTGGACCAAAACATCCTCAATAATCCCTCTTGGTACACGAACCGAGCGATCGGCGAGTTGTAGTGTGGTTAGAGTGGGTTTTAACTCACCCAAACCTAACTGTTTGTATACCGAGTAGGGAATCAGATTGACGCTCGCTCCTAAGTCAAGAAGTGCGTGATCAATTCGATGGTTCCCGATTACACATGATATGGTTGGACTACCGGGATCCTTGAATTTCTGTGGCACGTTTTGCTTCAGGATGGCACTCACTTTCTCAGTTAAGAAAATCTTCTTTTGAATACTCTGCCGTCTTTTGGTCGTACATAGGTCTTTCAGAAATTTTGCATATGAAGGAATCTGTTTTACGACATCAAGCAGAGGAATGTTGACTTTCACTTGTTTCAACACCTCCAGAATATCCTGAGAGTTAGAAAGACGTTTTGGTGCAACCAACCGTTGGGGGAACGGAGCAACTGGCTTCTCCAGAAGTTCCGGTTCTAATTTTTGTGGGGTATCACTAGATCCATCATTATTGTCCTCTTCTGGTTCTTCAGGCTTTTCGGGCCTAACCGGAAGGGTTTTATCAATGATCTTCCCACTCCTAAGAGTGGTGATGGATTTAGCATGCCCCATTTGATTTGAGGAGCTGGGATCATTTATCTCGTACTGCGGTTTAGGATTGGGGAGAGGTTGTGCAGGAAGCATCCCCTTTTCTATAACCGTCATACGAGAATCTATCTTTTGCATAAATTCAGTAAATCCTCGCATCGCCTGAGCCAGCTCTTGTATGGAATTTTGAACCGGTTCTTCTTGAGGTTTCCCTTGATTTGGATTTTGATTGAGAAAACCTTGGGGGGTAGCCGTTTGCCCATTTCTCCAACTAAAGTTTGGATGAGTTTTCCAACCAGGATTGTACGTGTTGGAGTTAGGTCCAGTAAAAGGTCTTTGATAGTTGTTTACGGCATTGGCTTGTTCATTCAACACTCCTCGAAAGGCAGATATTGTAGGACAGTTTTCAGTTGTGTGAATGTTGCAATCATAGATGCCGCAAACAATTTCATTGACCTTATCCTTCTTTTCTTCCATGGCCTCGACTCTTCGTATGAGATTAGTCACTTTAAAATTTTACATCATCCTCTTCTTTCAGGAGATATACTCCACCTTTCTCCTTAGATTGAGTTGGCCTAGACGTGGTAATTGATTTTGGGTAATGGTCCCAAGATTGTGCATTTTCGGCAAGTCTATCGAGATAATCCCATACCTCATCGACCTCTTTATTCATGAATTCTCCATTACACATTGTCTCGACTAGTTGGCGCATGGAAGATGTCAGTCCATCATAGAAAAAATTTGTAATGCGCCACATTTCAAAACCGTGTTGTGGGCATGAACTGACAAGATCCTTGAACCTTTCCCAACATTGGTAGAATGTTTCATCTTCCTTTTGGGCGAAGTTCATGATTGCTTTTCTGAGGGTAATTGTTTTATGGTGTGGGAAAAATTTCTTTATGAATTCCCTCTGTAAATCATTCCATGTGCCAATGGATCTAGGACGCAGTGAATGTAACCACTTCTTTGCCTTCTCTTTCAAGGAAAAAGGAAAGAGTTTCAGCCTGATTGTATCCTCGGATACATTGGGAAAGTATAAGGTGGCTATAATCTCATCGAACTCTTTCAAATGTAAGTATGGGCTTTCAGATTCAAGCCCATGGAATTTAGGAAGGAGTTGGATAACTCCTGGCTTGATGTCCATCTGTCCTGTGTTTTCAGGAAAAATCATACATGAGGGCGTACTCACCCCCGCCGGTTGTAAATAATCTCGTAAAGTACGAGGCGGGGGTGCTTGATGCACCTCATTCTCATCATGTGTTTCCTCATCCCTGTGGTGAGGTAGTGCTTGAGGTTGATTTGCAGCCATAACCTCAATTAACTCAGGGGAATTCGAGCGGTGTCTAGTCCTGCGATGGATAGTCAACCCCTCAACTAATCCTCCTTCGGTCAAGAGACGTCGAGTGTTGTCACGGGCCCACTTGGGCATGAAACACTCACAGCCCTCAATCAAATTCTAAACCTAATCCTAAGAAAGAAAAATAAAAATCTAGAAAGAAAGAGAGGGTTGGAAGGAAGTTACCAAATTGGAGTCCCTAAGCTAAAGACCTGCAAAACAAAACAAAATAAGTTAGTTTCTAAAAATAGGCCTAAGACTAGAAAATTCCTAAGAAGAAGAATAGCAATCAACTAAATTCTAAATTTAGAAAGTAAGTGAGTAATGAAAGATATAGAAAGTAGAAGTCAGAAAGAGTCTTACTGAGTTAGAAGACCTACAAAATAAGAGGGTTAGTTTCTAGAAGACTTAGAATTAGAAATTACCTAAAAAGGGAGACAACTCCTACTTTATAAATAGACAGGAAAAAATTAGGAAGAACGTTACCAATTTAGGAGTCTATCAAAAAGTCTACAAAACAAGACACTTAGGTTAGTTTCTAAAAATCAAACAGAAAGACAAAAATCTAAAACTAAAATTAGTGAAATCCTAATCTTAAACTAATTCTAAAACCAGTTAATTTCAAATTACGTAGCCGTCAATCCCCGGCAACGGGGCCAAAAACTTGTTCACTCCCCAAGTATAGGGTTGTGATGTAGTAATAAACTCGGTAAGACCGAGGTCGAATCCACAGGGACTGAAACCTGTACGTAGTCTGAAACTAACTAGAACTAGAACTAGACTAAGATGAATTCTAAATCAAATAACAATTGAGAAATAATTGTGAAATAATTAATCTAAAACTTTAAGAAATTCAGAGGAAGGGAAACTAGGGATTCAGAGGATCCACTTGTAGAGATCAGGGAGATCTTATGCATGTATCACAAATCATGGAAATTAAATGAATTGATGTTGATATAGTTTTTAAGAGATGAGAGGTATGTGAATTAGAATGGATTCCATCACCAAACCATGCCCAGGAGACAAAGCAAACAACAGAATTAAACTAATTACCAACCAGTCAACATGTTTATGAAGATTAGGAAGGGTACCGACATCCAACCATGCCCAGGAGACGATGGTGAACAACAGGGCTTCCTGACATCATAAACATAAAAAGGAACGGGAGATACTCAAAGCCATCGCAGACCCATTGTAATTTCAGTCACAACAGACCATTAAAGACTAAAAAAAATATTCCCTTAATAAAACAAATATCAAATTCAAATTCATAATTAAAACTCAGTTAAAAATATAAAATTAAATCTCCCATCCCACTACAAGCTTCACCCCTTAGCCCTAGCTAAGGGGATTAGCCAGACATGAATGGGCTACTCTCCTTAGAATCCATAGAAAAATAGAAAAAGAAAAGCAAAGGAAAAGAAAAGAAATAGGAATAGAAAACAGTAAAAGAAAACCTTGCTGCCTCCTTCCCGTCTCCAAGCAAAAATCTCCCCAGCCGATCCCCTCCCCTTTCTCTCTTTCCTCTTTTTATAGAACCTGTAAGGGCCGTCTGCTGTTGCTGTGTGTCCTCCCTGGAGTCGGAGAACCGAATCCCTGTTACGCTGCAACGTGCGGAGCCTGCTATGCGTAGTGAAACCGCAAGCCACTTCCGTTTGGCTCGGATCTGTGGGATGATGAATGTCCTTCGATCTAAGATTTCTTCATGGCTGGAAACGTGGCTGGCCTGGGCTTCACCTGAACGGTTCAGATCATGCAGTCGATCAAGAATGGTGGGCCCGGAATTTTTGGAATTTCAAACAGCGTAACAGAGCTTACGCAAGGAGCTCTGGCTGTCGGTGGGGCCCACTTCGTTGAGTGGTGAGAAAATCCACTCCATCTATTAGAACAGCGTCGAAAAACCGTTCAGACCTGATCGGTTTTGGCTAAATACCATGGTGGCCCACAAAAGTACTAATTGACCGTTCATCCTGCGTCCGATCAGTTGAAATCCGTTGTATACTTCTTCTTGGAAAAATTCCACCTAGGTGAGGGTCGTGGCTACCCCCTGAGGCACGTGGACGGTTTGGATCATCGAGAAGGATGATAACTGGGGCCCACTACGTGAAAATCGGATGAACAGCGTCGTCCGCTGTTTCACGTCAGCGCAGAAACGGAGTTTCCGTTTTTTGAATGGGAGTCGGGTCAGCGTAAGCTGACCGACTCCCTTGGTTCAATGCAACTCCAGAGTACGTGCATAGTGTGCACGCACCTCTCAATATGGGACCAACTGAGATGGTTCTTAGAAATCTGCTCCGTCTATTCATGTTCTCATATCATTTAAACCGTGGGGACCAAAGAATGAAGCATATCCAGACAGCAGGTGGGCCCAGAATCATGATTCTGAGGGACGATCTATCGATTAGGCCACTTCCACCGGGATCTAACGGCTGAAATTCTACATGTACGGTTAATTTATGTTCTTCAGGCCGTGTATGAAATTTCGGGACAAACGGATGATGGGAAACCTGTGATCTTTCATTCTGGACCAATTTTGGTCCACTTGAGCTTCAATTTCTTGATTTTCACGGATCTCTGGCGTGTAAATTCGTCGATCTTGGTCCCATGGAGTTCGTCCCATACTTTGGTGAATTCTGAGCAACAAATCCACTCTTTTATCATTGTTTTTAGTCCACGCTCGACAATTCACCTTGCATTACAAACAAGATTAAAATATGTCATTAAATAGTATCATGTTCGTAATTTCAAGAATTAACTAGGGTCTAATATGCAATATTTGACCCTCAACACCAGTCACCCAAGAAATTCAACCAGCGGCCCAAGTAACCAATAGGGAGCAATACTAGCCGCAGCCCCTTCCTCTATTCAATTTCTCATGTGCATTTAACTGACACAATTACCCTTCATACAGACAAAATTCTCCCTCCAAAAATAATTCTTCCTCCATATAGTTACCTTTTCTGGAGGGACTCTTATACAAAAGACTTCCCAAAGAACTCTCACACGTGTTGCATGCGAGGCCCATACTGTATAGATTAGTCTTTCCCATGGAATTCTGCTGATGGAACAAGCTTTTGAAACATACCCCAACAAATTCAACTAAGACCATTTATCTACAAGTAACGGTTCATAGGAAAAAGGAAAACTGACAATTTATCAGAAGTTAACATAATGACCAGCTACAAGCCACTACCTAATGGAGTTCATTAGCAAACAAAGCATGAAGCAAAAAAGCATGGCCCACCTTTTTCCAATCTGCAACCCTCATTTCAAGACAGCTCTTGGATTCTTTCGCATGTCAAACACATAAATACACATAAATACGACTTGACCTGAAAAAAAAAGGACCAACTATTCAATGATGGTGAACTACAAAAAACAAAGGGATCACAAAACCCATGATGGTGAACTACAAAAAACTCATGAAATGTAATAAAACATAAATATATATGTAAAAGATCACACATAAATGAATCTCAGCAAAAAACTACCTATTGATTCTTCGGAACCTTCGACTGAGGTCCCTCACCCTCAGGTCTATCCCTAGGAGTGGATACTGAGTCAGCCTCTACATTTGGTACATTGCCCGAAGTTTGGTCCGTTGCAGCCAATGAGTTCATAGTATCTCTCATTCGTGCCATCATCTGCTCCGTTATTCGCTCTGTCATCCGTTGCTCCATCTGCTCCGTTATTCGCTCTGTCATCCGTTGCTCCATCTGCTCTAGATGCTTAGCCATCTGTTCTTTCATCCGCTCCTCCACCAATTGCTCTACCCGCTCATTCATGTGTCGTCGCAACTCATCAGTCTCCCTCCTGAGTTCTGCAATGGTATTTCTCGTGCCCCATAACGTGGAAGCTGTGGGACCTAACCCCATCATGCGGACCCGACCTGGATGTTCTGGTCCCAATATCTGGGATAAAAGATCGTCTCGGGCAGTGCTACTCTGAGAGGACTCAGCAATTTGAGTTGCCCGTAACTCCTCGATCATTTCCTGTAGTGTAGAAAAACATTAAATAAGTTGTTCAATATCATGACTTAATGAAAAATATTAATTGAGATGTCAATGATTGATAAATTTCTACATACAATAACATGAGCCGACTCCTCGTTCACAACACTCCCATCTTTCTTCCGATGGGTCGTTATGAACAACGTTGCCCGATCAGGAGACTCTTCACCAAGATTCTTTGCCCGCTTTTTTCATGTAAAAACAAATAAGTTGGTAACAATCATATTAAAGCAGAATGATGGCATTTCAAGTTTAGAAATCAAAGAAGAATTTACCTCTTCTTCACGCACTTGAGCAAAGCTCCTTGAGCCGGCAGTGTGGGCCATACGATGCTTGTTGCGGTTGATTTTATTCCTTTGAGTGCGGGCCTACAATGTGACATAGTAAAATAACTAAATTTTAATATAAATAACAATATACACCAACATGGATATAATTTTTCTTTATGTTTAATTTTTACCTGTCCTTCATCACTTGACCAATAGGTGACGAGCCACTTCCAGTGTGTCGGCTCCACTCGATCAGGACAGTGAGCTAGTCGTTCCTCATTAGTCAAATATCGGTTGTAGTGTTCTTTTTTTAACCTCTTCTTCCACTCCTTCCATGAAGCTCTGATGAACTTCATTACCCAATTTCGACGCTCCTCGTCGATATTCCACTTGATCTGCAATACATCAATTATCGATTATACTTAGTATACAAAAATACAAAAAGAGTAATTGAATTTTTGATTTCATATTACCTTCACTTCATTCCAAATCTCGTTCTTGTTAGATAGTGGCACATGATGCCAACTATCGTGATCAAGAGGCGCTAAGCGCCCATTCCTAGATAAAATGCCCATCCACCTTGTAAATTCATTGTACTTGTGTCCAATGGGCTGCCCATACTTATTCCAATTGATATTCAGCTGCTTATTGGGTGGCAAGTTCGCCACCTCGCTGATGACTGTAGGGCCTTGAAATCGTCTATTATGAATACCACCCTCTTTATGAAACAAAATAATAGATATGAGCATTCTAAATATTTGAAATATAATATCCACATTTAATTAAATCAAGAACATAACAAAACTATAAAAGTTACAAGCTTAACTTCACTTCACTTAAATTATATATTTACATACCCAGAGTCGGTGCTGAACTATCTGAACTCTGTCCAACCTGGCTGGTGGTTGGGACCGGGTCAATAAAGCTCGAATGATGATGGTCGGAGGTCGACATCTTCATTTCCTTCACAATATGAAAATAATATATGTAATGAGATTGAATTAACCAAATAATTGTGAGCATAAAAAAAGAAGAAGCATGCATCACATTTGTGTTAGGCATCAATACCTAATCATCAGATTCCGACCCAGAATCGTGGTCCTCTTTAATCAAATTAGATAAGTTTTGTGGAGTGTTAACTTCATTTCCCTCCACATCCGTCCTATCCCAACACACATTATCATCATTAGCAAGCATAGTCGCTTCCAATGTATGATTAATGCATGGCAAGCTCTGAAGGTATGTATCATTATCAACAAACGAATCATTCATGCCCATTTCGAACAAATCCCTTGGTTTTGATTTGATAACAACATGCCAATCACGATCTATGGGATCGGGGATATAGAATACCTGTTGTACTTGGGTTGCTAGGACATATGGTTCATCATACAGGTTCCGACCAGTATGCCATAATTGTTTGAAATTCACGAGCGTGAACCCAAGTTCATCCTTCTTGATTCCCCTGCCCTGAGTTCTTACATCCACCCAATCACACCTAAATAATACAACTTTCTTGGACCCACAATAATCCAACTCGATGATGTCTGTTAAAACACCATAGTAATCCACATCCCCTATAACAGGGTTTCTATCACTTGTACTTGCAAAGCTTGATGTCTTTGCCGTCACTACAACTCCACTATTCTGTGTTTTCAAGTCCCTCTCACGGTCTCTTGTACGAAACCTGAAACCATTAATGATGTAACCTTTAAATCTTCTTGCAACAGTGTTAGGGCCCCGAGCCAGGCTTCTAACTTCTTTCGGAACTTGATCATTCCCAACATGGTCCACATGCTTCCCAAGCCAAGCTGGAAACTTTTCATTGTGGATGCGTTCTAGGAGCCTCGGTGCTCTTCGGGGCATCTCCTTCTTAATCACTTTCCTGTGTTCACTGCATTTTATTCAATTCGATGAATAAGTCGTAAACAAGTGAGATTCTTATGAATTAACGTTACAAATAAAACTACTCTTACTCAATGAATGGTGCGACCGCATTGGTGTTGAACAACACATATCTATGTGCCTGTGTCCTATCAACATATTCGATAATAAACACGTCAATCTTTCCCAATGGACGACCTACTGCCGCATCCCTAAAGTCCTCATTTCGAACCGGTCTGTTGAATCTTGTCTCAACACCATGTAAGTACCGAGAGCAGAATGTTAGGCATTCTTCAGCTAGGTACCCCTCTGCAATCGAACCCTCTGGCCGACTTCTGTTTCGAACGTAGGACTTTAGTCTTTGTAGGTACATATAGTCACATAATAGACATATAAGTATACATGATTTTATCTGATACAACAAGATAAATGAAAGGTCATATTGAGACCTTAAAACATACCTTTCGATTGGGTACATCCAGCGGTACTGTACTGGCCCGGCTAACATTGCCTCGCTTGCTAAATGTATAGGCAAATGCACCATGATATCAAAGAATGACGGCGGAAAGATCCTCTCTAAATGGCAAAGCGTTAAAGCAATCTGAGATTCAAGAAACTTGAAATCCTGCATCCGGCCAACCTTGGAACACAAATCTCTAAAGAATCCGCTTAATTCAATTAGGATTGCGCTCACGTTTGGAGGTAATGTCCTTCGCACGGCGATCGGAAGTATTTGTTGCATCAAAACATGAGTGTCATGGCTCTTGAGTCCTAAAATCTTCTTCATTTTGAGATTGGTACATCGTGAGATATTACTCGCATAGCCATCTGGTACCTTCATGTTCTTTATGACTCTGCAGAAATCATCCTTCTCCTTGTTCGCCATTGTAAAGCACGCAGGTGGCAAATATGTTTTGCCTGATGGTCTCTGCTTTGGGTGAAGTGTTCGTCTTATCTTCATTTCTTGGAGGTCCAGACGAGACTTCACATTGTCCTTTGTCTTCCCGTCAATGTTCAACAACGTCCCAAGAACAATGTCGCATACATTCTTCTCTATGTGCATCACATCAAGGCTGTGACGCAACATATTACCTGCCCAGTATGGTAAATCGAAGAAGATACTTCTCTTCTTCCAACAAGATGCCTTTCCCTTTTCCTTATTATCGTCTCGATTTCTCTTCTTTCCAACTTTGGTATCAGACTTCTTTCCAAATATTATGTTAATTTTGCTCACTTGAGCTAACACTTCATTTCCAGACAGTTGTTTCGGCACCTCTCTCAACTCTAGCTTTCCATTAAAGTTCCTGTTATCATGTCTATACCTATGATCTCTATCCAAGAATCGACGATGACCCATGTAACAAAACTTATGGCTATGTGTCAACCACTGGGACTCTGTGTCCTTATTGCAGTTAGGACAAGCGAGCTTACCTTTTGTGCTCCATCTTGACAACATTGCATATCCAGGGAAGTCACTAATAGTCCATAACAAAGCAGCACGCATTCGAAAATTCAACTTCGATAATGCATCGTAAGTGTCAACACCGACCTCCCACAATTTAAGCAATTCTTCTATCAACGGTTGTAGATACACGTCGATATTATTGCCAACACCATGCGGGCCTGGTATAAGTAGAGACATCATGATGTAAGGCTGCTTCATGCACATCCACGATGGTAAATTGTACGGCATCAAAACAACAGGCCATGTGCTATGAGCAATGCTCATCGTCCCGAATGGATTGAATCCATCAGTTGCTAACCCAAGCCTGACATTACGACTATCACATGAAAAATTCAGGTGTTGCTCGTCAAAAGATTTCCATACAGGAGAATCAGCAGGATGTCTCATGCACTCATCATTGGTTCGTCCCTTGTCATGCCATCTCATGTTTTTAGCTGTTTGTGCTTCCATAAATAACCTTTGTAACCTTGGTATCAATGGAAAATGCCACAATGTCTTTGCTGGAATCTTCTTAACTTTGGAGGGAATAGTTGTTGCCTCATCGTCATTAGAATTATGTTCAGTCGTTTTCCATCTGGATATACCACACACAACACATGACTCATCGTTCACATTAGTCTTCCAATACAACTGGCAATCATTGGGGCATGCATCGATCTTATTATAACTGAGGCACAGTTCTTTAATAATCTTCTTGGTCTCATAAAAGGAACTCGGCAACGTCTCACCCTCGGGGAGTGCTTCTTTCAACAATTCAAGCAACATGGTGAATGACTTGTTGCTCCATCCATTTAAGCACTTAAGTTGATACATTCGAACAACAAAAGAGAGTTTCGTGAACTTCTTACATCCCGGGTACAAGGCTTGTTCGGCGTCTTGCAACAACCTGAAGAATCTTTCAGCTTCAGGATTCGGTTCCTCTTGTATTGGCTCCTGTGATGGCAGCTCAGTCGGCATGTCATCCACACCTGATATTTCAAACACATCATGCAACAATCCATGCATGTCATCACGTGGAGGCATATCATCATGTGTACTAGTTGCAGGGCCGGAAGTCGATGAAGAAGACGCCTCCCCATGGAACACCCAACGGGTGTAATTCGGCATAATTCCCTCACACACAAGATGATCTACCACTTCTTTATGAGCACGCCAAAAGAGGTTGGCACACTTTACACATGGACATAAGATCTTCCCCTCGCTAGCAGCATTGTTGAATGCAAACTCAATGAATTCCTTCATGCCCTTAACATAATCCAAGCTCACCCTATATTGTCCAAGGAAACAAAGGGAACTCTTAGAACAATGCAACTTTACAAGGAATCCAAATTCGAAGGAGAAAGTATTGCTCAACACATTACCTTGACTTTTGCATCCAGCTCTTATCCATCACTTGTATCCAACTTTGAACAATGCAATACTCTGCCCAAAATTCATGTCAATCCACTGTAGTTATTACTCTACTCAACATTGGTCCTGCTACTATCTTATATTCTAGTATAAATTGGTCGCCTCATACATTAAAATACGCATCTATCACCCAACAACACAGGGAACAAGTTAGAGTAGACATCCGCAGTTGATTTGCATTCGGGGCCACTGTGTTCAATATTCATAGTAATATGTAACAGTTGAATCAAATCCTAATTATCTTTAATCAAATTCCTGAATAAATGATCAGGAATTGATTAGATGTAAAATTAATGTCTTTAATTATTCATCCCAAAAACATTATTAAACCTCTTTCAATCTAGTAAAAAAAAAACTGTTAATGTAGATTCCCAAGGATATGATAGATGCCTCCCCATACAGATTATAGCGAACGGAGAAAGGATAATGACGAATAGGGGTGTTAAAGCAAATGACACATGCTAGGGAATGGGATTGATCTTGAAGGCCTTTTGACTCTATTGCCCAAAATCATTATTAACATCATTTCCATAGTTGCAAAAAAAAAGGTCAGGGGACATACCAAGCTGATGCTCAAAATCATTGGGATGTGTAATTATACAGGATGTGCAGGCCCCACCTGTTTTTCTCTCAAATTCTAATTACAGCAAAACATGTAGAAATGGCTAGAATAGATCTAAAAACACTTCAAAACCAGATATGCATCATACAAATCTGATATTTCCTTCCAAAAGGTAACTGCCTCAGGTCCATGTGAGATTTGAAGATCTAGTAGCTCTTTTCATGTTGTTGATTTAATCAGGCTTCACCTGGCTCTTGATTTTTACCACTGAGTTATCCAATACATACTGCCAATCCACAGATTCTTGGTTTCAAAGACCTATCACTTTGGGTTGCATCATGTATACACAAGCAACACCCTTCTTGTCTTTTATAGCAGATAATAACATGACTGCTAAAGACAATGGAATAGTGAGGCACAAAGCAGCCAATTACTATAATGGGAGTCTCACAAATCCAGAAACTGATCAAAGAACAGTAGCGTGATTCACAAAGATATGAAAAGGTAAACACCCAACGAATAGCAAGTACCGATCGTCTCATCAATAATGCCCACTAAACTCCAAGAACCCTTGCTTTCCAACTGGCCTGATGAATAGCATAGGACAAGCTGCTTATCACAATCCCCATATTACCATGGACTAAAGACATAATGCAAAAAAAAAAAAAAAAAAAAAACTCACTCATACATTTTAATACAGATAACAGGTGCTAAATCTCTTCAAGAAATTGCAATGGTTTCTTTGGAAGTCCAATTGTCCAAATAACCATTATTAAAAGAAAAATGGATTGGAAGCGGAAGGAAAATTAAACATTTTCTCTTGTTCTAAACTTGTTTTAAATGATGATTAAAGGAAAGAAGTAAAATAAAAATGGGAAGATATGGAACCATCATTAGGGAAACACAAGAAATGTCAAACCAGATTGTAGAACTTGGCCTATACAGGAATGCTGATTAAGATATGTTAATCTGTTTACTGTTGATTTGCAATTTCCTAACCAAATATCTTGTAATCCCGATGGAAAATGTCTTATCCTTAATAATCCATAGCAATCTCAATTAGAATCAGCAATCCAAAAGGTGTGCTAAAGAGATGGAGAGACTAACAAAGAAAGGATCAAGATCTGATACTAACAAAGAATGCCTAGACTACATACACAGAAGGGAAAGAAAATGCACCCAATCTTGAAAAAAAAGAAAAAAAACACTCCAAATAAGTTGAGAAATGAGCAAACAGATGGAAAAATTCAGCTTCATGTCCTGGAAGAGTAAAATCAGCTTCACATCAAATTCTGTCTGCTTGACATGATTGGCCTTTGGCTTGAGTCAGGTTGGTTAGGATTTGAATGTGGCTAGGGTTGGAGATTGTCTCCTGATAGCAGCTTCTGTCAGTTCTGCATTCTTAGGGATCAAATGCATGGATTGCCCAATCCAAGACTGACTAAGAGAAGGATCCAAAATTGGCCCTTATGAATTAGGATATGGTTCCAAGTTCTCTAAATTGAATGTTAGTTGTTCCTTGGACATCAGAGGATGTCTTTCTATTTTCTTTTCGTTCCTTGGACATGAGAGGATGTCTTACTATTGTTCTTTTTGTTCGGAAGCTGAGTAGCATCCAATAAATAGGAGGTGGTCGTCTAAGCCTAGAATGGTTCTTGCAAATTCTATTCCTAAACCACTCGAAGCTCGGCTCACATTCAGCTGGTTCCAAGGATTCCAATCTATGTGCGGGCACTGTAAAGAAATAACAATTCTTCCATAGTCTCTCTGTCTTTGTTACCATTGTCAATTTGATACTCCTGACTCAGGCGAGTCACGACTCAACTCAAGACCGAATGAATAGATCTGAGTTACTGAGTCTAAAAAACATGGATGGTGCTGATTTTTGCACTAGGTGTGGCAGGGCATGGGCAAGCTAGGTCATGCCCCAAACAAGAGAAAAACAGGACATAGTAATATGTAACAGTTGAATGTTATGGCCCTGTCATGCCCCAAACAGATGTTGATTTATGACTGTATCGAAATTATCAATGATAGTAATGTATTTCAAATGCCTGATATTACATAAACCAATGATAAATCTCTAATTTCTAAATATATAAACCTAAATTACAACTTAAATCAGCAGGAATCGGATCAAAATTCAACGAAATCTATCGAAATCAAGAGACATAAGTTGGATTCAGATCAAAACAGATTAAGCACCAAAAATCGAGAAAAAAAAAAATAGAAAAATCAAACCCTTAGTGGAAAAAAAATTGGAGAAAAGGGGGGGAAGCTCACCTGATTGAAAGTTAAAACCCTTCCTCTGTCCTCAAATAATGCAAACTGCAAATCAAAGTAACTGCTTCAAACGAATAACCAAATTGAGACAAAATCGAAAAGGAAGGCACCATGTATCATCATCTCAAAACAAAAATAAAAAAGCAAAGCTTCAGACAATTGGATCCGAAAGCAAAACAGATCCATAAAAAATAATCGGATCAAAATCCAACGAAATCTATCAAAATCGAGAGACAAGAGCTGGCTTCAAATCAAAACAGATCAAGCACCAAAAATCGAGAAAATAATAATAAAATAAACCCTAAGTGGAAAAAATTGGAAAAAAGCTCATGGAAGAGATGTAGAGGCGTTTCATTTGGAGATGGAAATCTCGAGGAAGAGAAGATGGAGAGCTGACGAAAGCGGATTACGTCCTACTATTCAGCAGAGACAGATGAATCGATTGAAATCTCAAACCAGAAATAGAAGGGATTTCAAGGCATAGATAGTGAAATCAAATTCGATTCCGATTTTGAATTTCAGTTTTTTGTAAAATCGTTAAAGAGAAAAGAATCGAGCTTACCTTAAACTGATCCAAAGCTGATTTGGATCTGGATCTAAATGATAAGGAGATCTTCTAACAGCTCTCCTCCTTCCAATCGAGAGAGAGAGAGAGAGAGAGAGAGAGAGAGAGAGAGAGAGAGAGAGAGAGAGAGAGAGAGAGAGGATTTCGATCTGGATCTGGATCTGAATGATAAGGAGGTCTTCTAGCAGCTCTCCTTCTTCCAATCGAGAGAGAGAGAGAATGGATCGAGGGCGTGGATCGGAGCAGAGAGAGAGACAGAGAGAGAGAGAGCGAGGGCGTGAATGGAGCTATCCATATATCTCACTGTGCTCGTTTTATTTCATGAAATAGACTTTTGGCCTCGGTTCCTAAGCAACCGAGGCTAAAAAGTACACTTTTACCCTCCATTGCTACGTAACTGAGGCTAAAAGGTAGCTTAGTTGGTGATTTATTTCTCACCGTTAATTTTTAGGGTCAGTTTGATTTTGTGGGAATTGGAAAATATCAAGGAAAAGGGTGTAATAATTATTTCCCAGCACATTTACCCATTTCACCCTTACTTATTTGACTACCTACTTTTTGAACACGGAAATCGAAAATCTTGCAAAATATCTGTGGGTCCCACTGTGATATATTTCACTTATCCACACCGTTCGTCCATTATGTCAGATGAATTTATGGCATGAGCCAAAAAATGAGGCATATCCAAAGCTCTAGTGGACCACGCCACAGAAAAAAGTAAATCATACACTTACCGTTAAAAACTTCTAAGGGCTACTGTTTCTTTTGGTGTGGGCCACTGGAGTATTGGATTTACGTGATTTTTTGACTTGTATATCAAAAGATTGTAGTAAAACGGATGGACGGAATAGATATATCATATACATCACGGTAAGGTTTAAAAATTTTAACTAACACTTTTGAACCAGTTTCCAAGGCAAGAATTACCAGAAATTTTCAAACGGGTAAAACTGTGATAATTAGTCATTTACAGGTATTTGCACTTGCACTCAAAAATCAAACAGGCCCTTAATAAAAAATGTAAGATCACCTGATGTGTTCCAAATCAGCTCGTGTGACATGAAGGCTTCATACATCTCACGCAAGTGAGTGAACTTATATTTTTTCTTTAATAACATTAATACTCTGGAGAGCATGAACAACCATATACACATTCACAAAGGTTTCTTTATAAGCGGCCGTATTCACCTCAATCCAATCCGTTCAAATTATCCTTTTTTTATTCTTAATTTTTCAAAAAAAAGTTAATTCTTAATTTTTTTAAAAGTTATCAAAATTTTAAAAAATTCTTAATTCTTAGGAAATTTTTAAAAGTTCTCAAATTTTAAAAAAGTAGACTTTTGGCCTCGGTTCCTACGTAACTAAGGCAAAATAGTAGACTTTTGGCCTCGGTTCCTATGCAATTGAGGCTAAAAAGTAGACTTTTGGCCTCCATTTTTTTCAACCGAGACAAAAGGGAAGACTTTTAGCCTCAGTTTCTCACCAACCGAGGCAAAAGGGTAAACTTTTGGCTCAGTTTCTCACCAACCGAGGCAAAAGGGTAGACTTTTGGCCTCCATTTTTTTCAACCGAGACAAAAGGGAAGACTTTTGACCTCAGTTTCTCACCAACCGAGGCAAAAGGGTAAACTTTTGGCCTCAGTTTCTCACCAACCGAGGCAAAAGGGTAGACTTTTGGCCTCAATTGCTCACCAACCGAGGCAAAAGGGCGACTTTTGGCCTCAGTTTTCACCAACCGAGGCAAAAGAGCAGACTTTTGGCCTTAGTTTTTCACCAACCGAGGCAAAAAAAGCAGACTTTTGGCCTCAATTTCTTAACAACCGAGGCAAAAGGACAGACTTTTTGCCTCAGTTCTCAACAACCGAGGCAAAAGGGTAGACTTTTGGCCTCAGTTTCTCAGCAACCGAGGCAAAATGGCAAACTTTTAGCTTCAGTTTCTCATTAACCGAGGCAATAGGGCAGAGTTTTGGCCTCAGTTCTCAACAACTGAGGCAAAAGGGCAGACTTTTAGCCTCAATTGCTCACCAACCGAGGCAAAAGGGCAGACTTTTAGCATCAGTTGCTCACCAACCGAGGCAAAATGGTAGACTTTTAGCCTCAGTTGCTTACCAACCGAGGAAAAGGGCAGACTTTTGGCCTCGGTTGCTCACCAACTAAGGCAAAATGACAGACTTTTGGCCTCAGTTTCTTATCAACCGAGGCAAAAAGTGAATTTTTAGCCTCAGTTCATTTACAACCGAGGCTAAAAACCATATTTAGCCTCCTTTTTTTGAACTGAGGCTAAAAAATTGAGGCTAAAGGCCTACTTTCTTGTAGTGCCAGCACCTTAAAAGTAGAAATTCATGCAGCTACTATAAATTTATGGCATTCCTTTGAGTTGAAATAAAGCAACCAATTGCTGGTTATTGGATTAACCAGGGGAGTTGCTATTAACGCCTGCTCCAATTGATTTAGCTGCACCCTTTTTTCAATTTTGGGTCTTGAAAGAGTACCACAAATGTACTCTTTAGAATACCCAAAATGGAAAATGGGGGGTAAGCAAATCAATCAGGTTGGGTGTTGACATCAATACCCTTTACTAATATTACAGCATCATCAAAGAAAATGGTAGTCTGTCGTGAATATCAAACAGCAATATACCAGTAAAATGATCCAGGCCACATGCCACATCTGAAGTTTGCGGCAATGCAGTTCTTGCACAAGAAAAGGCTCCTAACTGATTGGCATATTCTTCTCCTTCTGTATATCCTCCTGGATCTTCTCCTCTGCAACCTCCAGCATTGAACTAGAGTCTCTAGCAGTTCTAGAGGTGCTTGAACTTGAAGATGATGTTTCCAAAGATTCCCTGAGTTGTCCTGACCTTCCTTCCTGTTCCATAATTAAAAATTTTTCAAGTTACATTCCCACCTGTTTTTTAAAGGTTTTTAATAAGCTACGATTATCATTGCACTACTTTCTTTAAAGCCTACTCCAACCAAATGGGTTGGCAGCTTGACGAGGCCCTTCCAAAATGTTTATTTGAAATCTATCCTGCTTCATCTTATGTTAGGCCTGTGGCCGAAAAGTCAGTCCCACCTGTGATTCAAATAAACAAAACAATTGGAAACAACGAATAGGGCAATGTTCATACTTCAAACTGCTTCCTATGATGTGACCCACATGAATTATATATGGGCCAGATTATTGGGCTAATGACCTAAAGTTTGGTCTGGAATCTAATGGATGGAGTGGATTTCATAAAATAAAATCATAATGATGGATTGCAAATAAAAAAATATGCTTTCTCCCCCACTATTTATTTTAGTTAAGTTTATACCTATAATGATTGGATTGAATTTCATGTAAGCATCAAGATTTATATTAAGAAAAAGGATTTTGACAAAAAAAAAGAAGAAAAAAGCATTAGGGTATTCCCAAATGACCCGAATATTATAAGAAATAAACAAACGTCCTATGTACTAACTTCGTACTTTTTTTTTTTCAAAAGATTGGAACGAAATTACCTCGGCTGCCTTTTGCCTCGAGCCACCTTGATTTTTTTGCAAAAACTTGGTACGAAATTACCTCTTTGCTTTGCTTCTTGTGTTGAGCCATGGGAGGATTCGGATGGGTAAACATTGCACGCTCACTATGGTGTTTGTGAGAAATCCACACCGTTCATATGTTTTATCAAATCATTTTATGACATTAGCCCAAAAATGAAGTAAATCCAAAGCTCAAGTGGGCCATGCAATAGAAAATAATGGAAATCATACGCCCACTATTAAAACATTCATGGTCTTGTAGAAGCTTTCAATCAGGCTAATATTTTTATTCTTTCAGTTCATCCTCATAGTAAGGAGTTTATGAGAATTTGAGCCATTTTATAAATAGTTTGGATTGCATATAAAAATCACAGCAATTCCTTTCCACTATTTCTAATCATGTGGTTTACCTGAGTTTCAAAATTGTCCAAAATTTTGTTTCATGACAGGATATTATCTTCCAAAATAAATGAATGGAGTGGATTTTCCACAAACATCATGATGGGCCCAACATAACTTATGGTAGAAACTGCCTCCAAAAATCTTTTCTTTTGAAATCTCTGTTAATGTAACGTGACGTGATGGGGATCGGTAACCCGGACCAATCTAGAGATGGATGGGGCCCACTTTGATCTATATATTTTATCCACGGCATCCATCCATTTTGGAAGATCATTTCATGGAGTGAGCCTAAAAATGAAGCATATCAAAGGCTCATGTCGATCACAACCTAGAAAGCAGTGAAATTGAATATCTTTTTGGGGTCATAAATTTTTTGGATGTAACTCATTTTTTGGTCACCTTAAATCTATTTTGGTAGTGACACTTATAACATGACACTCTTCACCATTATGCATTCAAAATATTTGAAACTCCCCTTGTATTTGAGAAGTTGATTATAATTAGTCCAAATCCATTAAGAAAATGCCACTAGGGTAAATTCCTGGATCACGAGGTGAGTGGATCCTTGAGTATGGGGCCCACTGTGATGTATAGACATTACATCCACCCAGTCTGTCCATTTTATCAACTCATTTGAAGGCATGATCCAAAAAATGAAGCACATCAGAATGTTTATTTTTGAAAAGTCACCGAAAAGGCATGAAAAGTCACCCAAAACTTACCAAGTAGGCATGTGTACCGCAAAAGCTATCATTAAGTGTTGAGTCTGTGGTGAACTAAATAGACATGATAAAAAATGTTGAGGCCATTAATGCATAGAGGCAATATGACACACATGCCAACATTGCATGCTTGTAAAGTTAACATACTCTTTCCTTAATGGAGCAAACAACTTTTTATGTGGAAAACAAAGCAGATTTCCACGTACGTGTATATTGTTGCGGAAGGCTCCACCTCCACCCATGTGTGGGCTTAGCAAACTTCACCTGAAATTTATGCCCAGGTCCAAGAATCAGGTTGGTATCAAATTAAGTGAGCTAAATGTATGCTAAAGAAATGGACAGTCAACATTTAATCTATATATATGGCTTATCAAATGATAATAATTAGACTGACCTGAAGTTTGGGTAGGGAAGGTAGGATTGTGGCCTACACCGACACCTGTTGGGCAGCTTTGATCATGGACCTATGAAAACTCCCCGATGAAGCATTGTGGATGTCCTCCCCAGCCTACACTCTAAATAACTGTTTCACTTTGAATGAGCATATTACATCCAAACATAGATACAGTATTGAACATTAGTAGCCAAACCAAACCACCAAAAATAAAAAACATCCACAAAGTACACACATTGTCATACTACAGTTTGAAAAGATCATCCAAATATCCCACACTATTAATACATGAAGAAGCCAATAGAAAACAACATAAAAGAGAAATAAATTTTCATTCACAGCCATCCTCTACATCCCATCCAATAGACTCTGCATGCCACTTAGCTTCTCCTGTAAAGGCAAGAGCTCATGTATCAAATAATAATAATAATAATAATAATAATAATAATAATAATAATAATAATTAAACTGTAGCTCCTGGCTCCTACAAGAGCAAGAGCTTGTATGTCAAAAAAATTCTAATTAAAATCTAAAAGCAATGTGCCACTTATTTATGCTAAAACAACTCATGAGCAGAACAGAAGTACAGGGCCATGCTGCATTGGGGCATGAAAGCTGTCTTGAAGTTGAATATCAGCAGTCAGTAGCATAGGTGATAATCTAGACCATTGATTTGATGGATGAGCACGCATGCTTACATATTTGGATCATCGGAACAATCCTTTTTCCAGACCTATTATGAATGTCCATTGTTCAAAAATCAAACCAGTAAGATGATGTTGATCATCTAATCAATGGCCTTCAAACAAAAAATTAGTCCACTGTACAAATTTAAAAAGGAAAAATCACTGATCAAGCGAATAAAGTTGTAAATTCAATGTTAATTTATACATTGGTCCACCAAAAAAGGGTCATGTTAACTTGATGGTAGGCTCCACCCTATTAATGGTTTTTTTTTTTTTTTTTTTTTTTTTTTTTTTTTTTTTTTTTTTGTGCAAATCCACCCGACCATCAGGTGCTTAATCTTATGTTAGGCCCATTACCAAAAAATCAGCTCCATTTGTGATTCTGATGGACCAAACAATTGAAAACAGTTAAGGAAAATGTTCATCTTCAAACTGTTTCCCATGGTGTGCGCACAAGAATCATTACTGGCCCTGATGTATGTTTGGGCTACTGGATACTAAATTTTTGTGTGGTATCTAATGATTGGAGTGAGTTTTACTGTAGTTGATTAAAAATCTTTTCTTTTGAAATTTGTGTTAATGTAACGTGACGTGACCAAAAACATGACTTTTGAGAGGGATAAGTACTCATGTTGTACCCTAAATCAATGACTCTTTCCCGTCTAATTAATTATACTGACAGTCAATTTCAAGCTATTTCTGAGAAGCTTCGACTCATTTGTTCAGAGTGTGTGTATATATATTTGTTATTTGAGAGAGATGGACAATGAAAGATGGCCTTATATTATATAAAATGGTTATGCCTTTTCTAGTGTAATGAATATGGATTGTCCATTTTCTCACCATTAATCAAATGGTTGAGACCTGATGTAGAGCGGGTCGCGGACAATTACATGGCAAAGATGGATCAGAAAAGGCCCGGTCGGCGACAGAAGTGATCTGAACCATCAGACCTTAAATCAGGCGTATCTCGCAATCCGGGATGAGTTAGCGGACGAAAAATATATGATTTTGGGGTAGAACGAGCTACTTTAGCCAACCAACCCAGCTACGCCCGGTTGCGACGCTCGGAATTGCGAGAAACCCCTGATTTGACGGTCGTTTCCCTGTTTCAATTTCGTTTTTACTATAAATAGTAAGTTTTAGTTTGCTTATAACTCTTTATCCGTCGGGCTTTAGGAGTTGCGCCCAAAGTGAAAAGAGCTTAGAATAATTAGGAGAACAGGTTGGCGAAGCCAAATAGGACACTTACTATTTTTGGCCGAAAACCTTGCGCACTAGTAGACATCACGACCGTCTATAAATAGTAAGTTTACTATTTATAGTAAGTCGCGAATTCTAGGAGTCCTAGTTGTAGTTTGATTCTAATTTCTTTCCCATTGCTTAGTACCCTTATTTAAAGGGTTGTGAACTCGTTTTTATGGATTCATTAATCTACTTTGAATTTATTTAGAATTTATTTCTATTTTCTGCTCTCTTTTCTCGTGGATTCGAGAAGTCTCTGTGAGGAGTCCAGAGAAGTTCCGTGGATTCGGAATAGTTATCCTCTTGAAGAAGACGGTGCTCGACCTCACGTTCTCCCCTGCGTCAGTTTGGTATCAAAGCGAGGTTTCTCCTTGGGTCGATGACTTCTAACGACGGGTCGGGCAACAATCCCATAGGCGGTGCTCTAGGAAATTTTCCTTTAACGGCGGCAACTTTCCAAGCAGCGCAACAAGAGAATCGGCAAGCCATGCAAGGGCTGCAGGCTTCCATGGACCGCAGGCTTCCATGGACCGCATAACGAATCTCTTAGCAGAAACCCTAGGACAACTCCGTGTTCCTGGTGGTAATCCTCCACCACCAATTGCTGAAACCCGTAATCGCCCTGATCCCAGGTAATCCCAGCAGTGCATCCAAGGGCCGTCCCTGAGGACGGGGGCTCCAGTGAAGAGGAGATCGATGACATGATCTTCCAACACCCCAGGCAAGGCGGCGATGGGGTAGATCGAGACTTCAAGATACGGGTTGATATTCCTAACTTCAATGGCCAGCTACACATTGAGGATTTTCTTGATTGGCTTTCTGAAGTTGAGCGATTTTTTGACTATATGGACATCCCTGAAACAAAGAAGGTCAAGCTTGTGGCCTATAAGTTGAAAGGAGGAGCTTCAGCTTGGTGGGAACAACTGCAACTCGCACGAACCAGGCAGATGAAAGCACCAATCCGCACATGGCAGCGAATGAAGCAGCTACTACGTGCTCGATTCCTCCCTAGCGATTACGATCAGGTATTATTCCAACAATACCAAAATTGTCGACAGGGTAGTCGGTCGGTGAGAGAGTACGTAGAAGAATTTTATCGCCTAGCGGCGCGCAACGATTTGGTCGAGACTGAATCGCAGCAAGTCGCTCGATTCAACGGTGGATTGCGTATGGTAATCCAGGATCGGGTCCAGATGCAGTCCGTCTGGACAATGAATGATGCGATCAAGTTGGCTACTCGGGCAGAAGCGCAACTTGAACGTTCTAACACACGGGCCTATCCTACTGCGAGGATCACTGCGGCAGGTCCACCCCAGGGAGCTCCACAGCCTAAGGGGAAGGAGCCCGTAGGAGCACACACTCAACCTCCTACGTCTGAGAACCGAGATCAGGGAAGCGGGCAAGCTAGACCCCAAAGGGGCGTGTCGACTGCCGCTGTTCCAAGTACAATCCCGAACCCTTATGCTCGGCCAAGACCTAACAACTGCTATCGTTGTGGCCAGCCCGGCCACCTGTGAAATACTTGTCCCCAACGAAAAGTGGCAAACCTCGCCATTAATGATGGTAGTGCTGATAACGCTTATGAAGATCCAGATATTGAAGAAAAGGAGCATACCGCCGAGGACGAGGTAGATGATTCAGATTGGGTTCAGCAAGATCACGGCGAGTCGCTTGTCGTGAGACGGCTATTATATGCGCCAAGAAAAGAAGTGCATCCACAGCGGCATAACATCTTCCGCACTAGGTGTACTGTGAATCGAAAGGTTTGTGATGTGATCATTGACAGTGGAAGCAGCGAGAACATTGTCTCCAGGGGCATGGTGAAAAAATTGTAATTGAAAACAGAGCGTCATCCCTCTCCATATACAATCGGTTGGATCAAGAAGGTTAGCGAAACAAAGGTAACTGAACGGTGCACCATATCCTTTTCAATTGGCAAACATTATAAGGATGAAGTAGTATGCGATGTGGTTGATATGGAAGCATGTCACATACTACTCGGTCGACCCTGACAATCTGACCGTGACGCCACTCATAAAGGGCGAGATAACATATATATCTTCATCAAGGACGGCCGGAAGACCATATTAGCCCCTATGGATCCAGAAGGACCACCTGAAACTTCTAAAGTGGAGGGTCGTTTTCTCTTAACCATTCGGGACTTCGTGGAAGAATCCAAAGAAACAGGACAGACTTATGTATTAATTGTAAAAGGGGAAGAACTCGAGCCTACCGTCATCCCTGAAAAACTAAGGCCCTTGTTACATGAATTCCAAGAAATCTCGCCCGAGGACTTTTCCGATGGGTTACCCCCTATGCGAGATATCCAGCACCATATCGACCTTGTCCCTGGGTCCAGTTTACCTAATCGTCCTCATTATCGAATGAGCCCGAATGAGTGTGAGATTCTGCAGGGACAAGTGGAGGAACTGATCCGTAAGGGTCTTATTCGAGAAAGCATGAGCCCATGTGCTGTACCAGCTCTGCTAACTCCAAAGAAAGATGGAAGTTGGCGCATGTGTGTCGACAGCCGGGCCATCAACAAGATCACCATAAAATACAGGTTTCCTATACCACGGTTGGATGATATGTTGGATATGCTAGAGGGCGCAAAAATATTCTCTAAATTGGACTTAAGGAGCGGCTACCATCAGATTCGAATACGGCCGGGTGATGAGTGGAAAACAGCTTTCAAGACCAAGGAAGGATTGTACGAATGAATGGTCATGCCTTTCGGTCTTTCTAATGCGCCTAGCACATTCATGAGGTTGATGAACCAAGTTCTGAAACCTTTCATTGGGCGGTTCGTTGTGGTTTATTTTGATGATATTTTGATATACAGTCAAGACGAAATCACCCATATGGAGCACCTCAAGAAAGTCCTTCAAGTGCTCACTGAAAATAAATTGTACCTCAATTAAAAAAAGTGTAGCTTCATGACTGATAGCCTATTGTTTCTGGGTTTTGTGGTTACATCCACGGGCATTTGAGTGGATGAGGAAAAGGTGAAGACAATCAGAGAATGGCCGGTTCCCAAAAATATTCACGAAGTACGAAGTTTCCATGGACTAGCGACATTCTATCGTCGGTTCGTGAAAAATTTCAGTAGCATTGTGTCACCGATCACAGATTGCATGAAGAAAGAGCAGTTTCAGTGGACTGACGAAGCCGACAGGAGCTTTGCCGAAATCAAGCACAGATAATCCACGACCCCAGTTCTTGTACTTCCCAACTTCGACAAACTGTTTGAAGTCGAATGTGATGCCTCATATGTCGGGATTGGGGGAGTTTTGTCTCAAGAAGGTAGGCCGGTAGCCTTCTACAGTGAGAAACTTAGTGATGCACGCAAGAAGTGGTCTACATATGAGATCGAGTTGTACGCGTTGGTCCAGGCACTGCGACACTGGCGACATTATTTGATTCAAAGGAATTCATACTTTACACGGACCATCAAGCCCTCAAGTTTATTAATAGTCAAGCTAACATTAACCGTGTGCATGCTAGATGGATCTCATTTTTGCAGGAATTCACATTCGTGCTAAAGCATAAGTCAGGGCAACAGAACAAAGTAGCCGATGCGCTGAGTCGCCGTGCAACTTTGTTAGTCACTATGAGCAATGAAGTTGTCGGGTTCGATCGCCTCAAAGACATATATGCTGACGACGACGACTTCAAGGACGCATGGGTTAGATGTCAGGAAGGTCACCCCGGTGACTTACATATACAAGACGGGTTCCTTTTTAAGGGAAATCGACTATGTATCCCAAAGAGTTCGCTAAGGGAACAGATAATCCAAGAGCTACATGGAGGTGGCCTCAGTAGACACCTTGGGCGAGACAAGACGCGAGCTCTTGTGGAAGAACGATATTACTGGTCGCAATTGGTACGTGATGTGGGAAAGACAGTCCAATGTTGTTATATTTGTCAGACTTCCAAGGGACAATCTCATAATACGGGCCTCTACACCCCGTTACCCGTACCTGACGCCCTTGGGAGGATTTATCTATGGACTTTGTGCTTGGTCTCCCACGAACACAATGCGGTATTGATTCGGTGTTCGTGGTAGTAAATCGTTTTCCAAGATGGCGCACTTTATTCCATGCAAGAAGACTCTGATGCAACACACGTGACTAATCTATTCTTCAGAGAAATTGTGCGGCTACACGGGGTTCCCAAGACTATTACTTCCGACCGTGACACGAAGTTCATAAGCCACTTTTGGCGGACTTTGTGGACTCGATTCGATACACGCCTTCAGTTCAGCAGCGCGTACCACCCACAGATTGACGGTCAAACTGAGGTTGTGAATCACACGTTGGGAAACCTCCTTCGATGTATTTCAGGAGAAAAACTAAAGCAGTGAGATTTGACCTTATCTCAAGCGGAGTTTGTATTCAACAACATGGTGAATCGCTCGACAGGAAAATCCCCGTTCCAGGTTATCTACGGACGAGTACCTCGCCATACACTAGACTTGGTCCCTCTGCCCAAGCTCCCAGGCATGAACATTGCAGCAGATCATATGGCAGACAAAATCATGGGCATTCATGCGGAGGTATAGAACAAGCTACATGCCTCGAACGAAAAGTACAAGGAGCAAGCGGACAAGTATCGGCGACAGAAAGTGTTCAAGGTGGGCGACCAAGTAATGGTCCATCTGCACAAAGAAAGATTTCCGACCGGAACGTACAACAAGTTGAAGAATAAAAAGATTGGACCGGTACCAATCATCCGAAAGATCAATGACAACGCTTATATTGTTGATCTTCCAGATGATATGACGATCTCACGAACTTTCAATGTCGCGGACCTGACTGAGTATCATGAACCAGCGCATAATGATAACTCGAGGACGAGTTCTTTTGAAGTGGAGGAGACTGATGTAGAGCGGGTCGCGGACAATTACATGGCAAAGATGGATCAGAAAAGGCCCGGTCAGAAGTGATCGGCGACAGAAGTGATCTGAACCATCAGACCTTAAATCAGGCGTATCTCGCAATCCGGGATGAGTTAGCGGACGAAAAATATATGATTTTGGGGTAGAACGAGCTACTTTAGCCAACCAACCCAGCTACGCCCGGTTGCGACGCTCGGAATTGCGAGAAACCCCTGATTTGACGGTCGTTTCCCTGTTTCAATTTCGTTTTTACTATAAATAGTAAGTTTTAGTTTGCTTATAACTCTTTATCCGTCGGGCTTTAGGAGTTGCGCCCAACGTGAAAAGAGCTTAGAATAATTAGGAGAACAGGTTGGTGAAGCCAAATAGGACACTTACTATTTTTGGCCGAAAACCTTGCGCACTAGTAGACATCACGACCGTCTATAAATAGTAAGTTTACTATTTATAGTAAGTCGCGAATTCTAGGAGTCCTAGTTGTAGTTTGATTCTAATTTCTTTCCCATTGCTTAGTACCCTTATTTAAAGGGTTGTGAACTCGTTTTTATGGATTCATTAATCTACTTTGAATTTATTTAGAATTTATTTCTATTTTCTGCTCTCTTTTCTCGTGGATTCGAGAAGTCTCTGTGAGGAGTCCAGAGAAGTTCCGTGGATTCGGAATAGTTATCCTCTTGAGGAAGACAGTGCTCGACCTCACGTTCTCCCCTGCGTCAAGACCATATGATCAAAGTGATTTTTTGGGAGCATTTCATGAGCAATGCATTATGAATGGTCTAGAGAATGATGGAACTTTTCTAGTATGATAGATATGGATCACCCATTTCCTATCCAGTGATTAGATGATTAGGATCGCAGTTTCAAAATATAAATAAAAATGGACAATGTAGTTCAGTGATCTGAACTGTTGATTTGATTCACCCAATCTGGATGCCCCATAGGACATGCCTATCTTTCAATTAGTTTTCCAGATGTCCCTAATCCTTCAACTAGTTCCCGTAGATAGACAATTAATAATAATAAATAAGTAAAAAGTGACAACAATCTAGTTCAATGAAAAGAAGGCCATGGACACAATGGCTAGGAACGTGTAATTGTGCAAAATGAAAGAAAATTTGAACTCACTGTAGCTCCATCCTCTATGTAGAATATAATACCTAAAAGTAAAACTGAAAATAAGGAGAAATGGTTGAAGCCCTCTTATGTCCACACCGTAGAGATATTGCTTCCTATTTCAATTCTCAACTAACATATTACAGGGCAGACATTACATATAGTAGAGTAAATCAAACATGAAATGAATTGTTTGTGCAAATTAAAGTACATAATATATAAAATATTAAAAGATATGTAATATGTCATTGTAGTCTCTGCAATGAGAAAAATATCTAAAAATGAAATTTGTGATTATAAAGTTATCTATTGGAATTTGGTTTCTTAAATCTATAAAAGAAGTTGAAGCATATACCTAACTTTAAAAGCTATTCATGGATAAACAGAAAGTATGAGTTCTTACCGCATTCAGTTGGAGTGTCTTGATGAGCATTGCAAGTAGGACCAGTAGTTCTGAGATCCAAACTTTAAGTTGATAGGCTCGCTATATACCAAAGAAGCTCCAAAAATTTACAGATTGAAGCTCCTCATCTGTTGCTCAATCTCTTACAAAATCAGTTAAAGAAAATAATATATTAATTGCTTGGGAAAAGGATGGTTGAAGGTTAGATAGCAAGGAACTCCCAATTAAATTTGCTTGCGGAAATGATAAATAGCGAACTTTTTGAAGTTGTAGAAATATTACTAGCACAAGCACATTTCAAATTACTATACTAATTCAATATGGGCTTTAAAGCATGGATTGAATGCAAATTAATCCAAACACATTGGTTCCTCAATGAGTTCTCTATTTATAAACGCTATTTTTTTATTTTATTATTATTATTTTTTAAAATTTTAATTTTGAAGATACTTCTATTCAGAGTATTCAAAGATTTGGCACACTCATCAACTATCCGCTTAAAAGAAAACACACGTTTAGCGAAATAGTGAAATTGCAATCCAACCCATAAAAACTAACAGAAACTGAAAGTGAACTAAAATGTATCAAAATCGAACTCAAGCATTGCAACCTCAAAATCTAACAAGGCACTTGGTCAAAGAGACTAAAGCCCATATCGTCATCTGCTGGCTCTTCTTCAGCGGCACAAGCTGCAGCTTCTCCAGCAGAAACTGGCGCATCAACTGTCATATGGTACTAAACAAGTCAAAAACAAGTCATATGGTACTAAACAAGTCAAAAACTATATGAAGCAAACATAAAACAGAAGTTAAGCCCACACACGTGTGGAATTGTGACCATTCAACATGAGTATGTGTTTGAGATCCAAATTTTCCATTAGATGAGCCATGCACAAAATTAGGCTCTCTTTTTTCTTGAGGTCAGGCACGATATACAAAAGAAATGAATGGTTAATACAGCTAGCTCCTTTTGAACATCTTTATGTACATCTTTTTGTTATGTACATAGTGGTCCACCTGAGGAGGTAAAAACATCAAGCAAGAAGTTGTAAAAATTATGATCCACTTGATGGAAAGCTCTTATCTCACATCTTTATGCTACATTGGTCCTGTGGTTGCATTTGGTTAGGCAATGCTCTACACAAGTGGGCTTAGGAAACATCATCCACAAATATGGTGAGCCAGTCATATGGGCATGAAATAGACGATCAACATTTAATGCATAAGATGGCACCTCAGGTGAGCAGACAACCTGAATTTCTCACAATGAGCGAATGGTTCAAGTGGGCCCTACTGTGATGTTCGTGTGAAATCTACCCTAACCACCAAGAGTGACCTACTGTGATGTTTGTCTGAAATCTACCCTAACCACCAAGTGTGTCACTCTGATTAGACCCAAGGCCCAAAAGTCCGTTACATCCCTGATTCAGGTGTATCACACAATTAGAAACATTATGCGAGGCAACGCTCACTCTCCAAACTGTTTCATGGGCCTGATTTTTGGGCCCATGTGAAAATTTTAGTGTGGATTTCATATAATCAGCCAGTGGGCCATATAAAAATCAAGGGTGGATATCTCTCTCCTAATTATTTCCTTTGGTGTAGCCAACCTGGATCATAGATCATCTTATAAATTTTAAAATCCTAGACGTAATGTGAGATTATTCAACTGATGGTCCATGAAATTTCAGGCATGTGAGATCCACTCTGACCATTAGATGTGTAATCCTACATTAGGACTAAAGAAAAAACCTATGACTGATCCGTGATTCAGTTGGGTCGCACCACTGGAAACATTTGCCCTTGATTATTAGAGAGCCCACCATGATGATCATGTGAAGTCTACTCAAACCATTAGATGTCACACCAAAATTTAGGCCTAAGGCTCAAAAATCTTAAGCCATTTGTGATTCTGGTGGGCCACACCAAAGGATAGAGTTTGGATTGCCAATGTTGCCCTGTATACTGATTCAATCATATAGTCCACCCAAATGGACCACCCAAATCACAAATGGAGCTGAATTTTGGGCCCTAGATCTAACAGGGGGACACACTTGGTGGTCACTGTAGATTGCACATAAACATTAGAGTGGGGTCAACTTGAGCTCCCCACGGGTTTACTGCCACACTTACTCAAGCCACCGTTAGGTTAATCTGGTTGAAAACCATTTTGAAAAAGGTACCACAATATAAATTCTATATTAGTTAAATGTTTCTTTTTAATTCCTTAAAAGAATATTACTAGAATTTAAAATTCACACAATTATATATTTTTTCTAAGTTACCTAAGTAAGAAAAACAAAAGAAATTTAAGAAAAACTGCATAATTAATAAATTCTGTAATTTTTGAAAGGTTTCTATTAAGCTACTTAGTCTATGATAATTATTACACTATCTGATCTTTCTCACGGCGTACCAAGACAGCCAAATGAAGCCGTTAAAAAACAAAAACAATACGGTGGGGGTGTACTCGAGACAGCGTCGCATTTGCTACCAATGAAGCCGTTAAAAAACAAAAACAAAAATCTAACGGTAATTAAGGTAATTGAAAAACGTTTTGGAAAAATCTAACGGAATGTAAATTCTATATAAATTTCCAAAAAAGAAATGGTATAATTAAGAGGTAAATAAAAATGAAGAGGGGAAATTAAGTCTCACCAATCATAGAACGTATGTCGATGGAGGGTATGTACCGAATCTTATGCCAATCCTCTCCCTCTCCATCTCCCCTGTATCCTTTAAGCCTTTTCTCGAATTCATAGGGCATCCACCACAACTCCAATTTCTTGAGGGTAGTCACGTGTTTCAGTCTTTTCGGAAGCTTCTTCAATTTATTGCAATTTTCGATCCGTAAATGTAAAAGACTTGGCATAGCTCCTTTCTTCACTCTCCACTTCTCTAATTCATCTAAGCGTACAAGATGTAAGGATTCAAGCTGAGGAAACCATTGTGAAGAGCAAACCATTTTCTCATCCACGTACGAACCTTCCAGCAATTTGAGAATGCGGAGTTCTTCCAGCTTCTCTAAAGTCGCCAATTGGTCTTGCTTTAAACCGGAGTACTTCAAGGTAAGCTTGGTGAGGTTTACTGGGAATTTAGCAGACTCGGGTAACTTCTCTAAGTTTCCTTCCAAATACAACTTACTTAATTTGAGAAGATTTGAAAAAGGAGGAAGTGACCAATCTTGGGGTTGGAATTGTTCGCTTCTTCTTAACTTTCCGTCGCTTACTGTAACACACAGAGATTGGAGGTAGCCCAATTTGACAATAGAATCATTGAATACCTTAGCATCAGCTGTTGTTACTAAAACTATTCCTAATTTTCTAAGATTGGTGAGGTTTCCCAAGCAGCCCTCCGTCCATTTGCCAGCCCTAACTTTTGATAGAGTCTGAATGTTACTTATCCACTCCAGCCTTGGTTGCCCTTTCATGACTGCCGAACTTAGTTGAAGATGTCTTAACTGTTGCATCTTCCCGATTGTGCTCGGTACTTTTATATCATAACCGGATGCTACAAATAGAGTTTGTAAATTGGGAAGATTGCCTATGGACGATGGGAGACTTTTTAACCTAGTGTTGGTACAACCGAGGTATCTCAAGTGGATTAGTTCACCTATTTCCCTCGGTAGCTTTTTTATTATTACACTGTCTAGACATAACACCCTGAGCAACTTAAAGCGTATGTAGAGAATCTTTTCATCTTCTCTTTGAAGCCACATATCGTCTTGGGTATACATTAACACAGAACGAAGGTGTGGAGGGGAACAGCTCAAGGAAATGTACTTACTTGAGTTGTTATGGTGAATTGCAAGTCGACGGGCTCTAGATGCAGGAGGAGCATTTGCATTGATACTACTGTGAACTTGAAGAAACATACCTTCCTTAGATTCTGATATGGAGAGATCCCGCAAAAGATCATGGATGCGACACTTTTTAATACCTCGGCTTGAACTTCTTTCTGTGACTTGAACCATGCTTCTTTGAATCAATTCCTTCAGATAATCTTCTCCAACCTCCTCCAAAGTTTCTTCCCCTCTCTCTTCAAGAAAACCTTCTGCAGCCCACATATGAATCAATTTCTTGGCATGGAATTCGTAGTCCTCTGGAAAATTGCCCAGGTAGAGAAAACATGGTTTCAAGTAATAGGGCAGATCTTTATAGCTCAAAGATAATATGTCCGAGGTATTGAATTCTCCCTTGACCAAATGCCAGCTGATGCTCTTGTGTACTTTTTCCCACTCTGCTGCTTCTTTTGTCTTCGTCCTTAGGAGCCCACCCATGACAACGATGGCAAGAGGCAAACCATTGCATTTTCCCACAATCTTTCTTCTGAAGCCCCCCAATTTCTGAGGGCAACCACCATGTCCGAATATTTTCTTACAGAATAATTTCCAGCTCTCTTTTTCGTTTAAAAATCGCAGTTCATGGAGCTGGCTTTCTTCATCCGCATATAAAGCTACGTATTTGTTTCGTGTAGTGAGCACAACCCTACTGCGATTTTTCATTTCTGGAAATGCATCCTTCAAATCATTCCACGCTTCTATTGTCCATATATCATCTAATACCATCAGGTATCTCTTCTCTTTCAAATGCTCACGAATTTCATGCCTCAACTGATTGACGTCCATTTTCTTCACTTTCTTGAGCTCCTTTGAAATTCTATCGTTCAACTGACTGACGTCGTCCATGTCCTTCACTTTCTTGAGCTCCTCTTCTTCGACGTAACAACTTAAGATTTTCTGAAGAAGTTCCGTCACAACATACTCTTGTGATATAGAAATCCATGCGCGAAAGTTAAAATGTGCTTCAACACGATGGTCGTTATAAACTTTCTTGGTAAGAGTGGTCTTACCGAGACCACCCATTCCAACTATAGAAACAACACAACGTCTCGGCTCTCCCTCTTTGGTCAACTTCTCGACCAGTGCCTGTGTGTCCTTTTGAAAACCAACAAAATCCGCTTCTTGAAAGTCCGGAGAAGTAAGCCTCCGTTGTCGGAGGATTGGATCTGCGGAGCTCTTCCCTGCTCCCTGGTCTACATCGATAATTCCATAAGTCGACCTACTTTCAGAGATCCTATGGATTTTATTGTTTATCCGTTGGATCTCCGAGCCCACATCATGGAGAGCTTTCAACTCAACGAGGATACAAGCATACCTGTAAGAATTTGAGTGCACTTAAGAACTAAAATAAAAACGTAAATATTTTTATTTTTAATTAAAAAATTAAAATAAGTCAATAATTAAGTTGGTAGAAGTATTCTTGATTGAGAAAGAAGTGCGCAGATGAATTTAAACAAAATGATACTTTATATGGATAAATTAGATTAAATCCCCACTACGTGACCATTTGATGGGCCATAAGAATGAAATGTTAGGATCGTACTTATTATACTTTTAATTAATTTTATTTTGAACACATAAATGATCTGGATCTAAGCGATCTATTAACTCATTATCAATCTGAAATTTTGTGATGTTGATGGATGGCTTAGATTTGATATACGCCATCTATGTGAATTCTGGAATATAGGTAAAACCTCATCTAGAATTCTAGATGGATTTGATCATCTGATGGGCCACAATAATTGTAAGAATAATTGTTGTTAAAAGAAATCTAGATCTTATAATTTAGATTTGGAAATTTATTAGTTATCCTCTCAATCGATCATGTGGGAGTTGATGAATGGTTTAGATCTGACCATATGACCAATAAACATTAAAAGTAGAAAAAATAAAGAAGAACACTTAAAAGTTATAAATCGGATCATTATAAACTTAGTTTTTATAGCATCTGTCGATCGATCGACAATTTATTAGAACATTTTGTTTAATTTGTAAATTCTGATCTTTTAATGTGTAATGTAAAGTAATAATAATCATCAATCATCTTAAAACATTAGTGTGGTCAGATCACCTTAAGTTAATTAAGTGGGCCCTAAAGTGAAAAATGATCATCTATAATTACATGTTAAGAATGAAAGTTAAAGGGATTCAAATCTATGGTTAGATTCCTCATGTAGATCTTAAATTAGGTGATTAACAAGTTGAGACAAATTATATAAACTATTAAAAACATAAATATATTTAATTGTGTTATGTATGTAGGTAGTCGTCACTTGATTAATTTTGGAGTAACATCTCGGGATCTACACATAACACTCGTACTTTTTGATACTCAGGTGTTATGATATAACCTAACCGAGCATGAATTTAAACCTAAGGAAAATGTGTGCGTTCATCCTAGTCTATACCCAACCATTGAGAGAAAACCCCACCTATAAATCAGGTGACCTAGCCATTTTAAATCAACTTGGGACATCACCACAAACCATCAAAAGCCAATGGATCACCCGGGTGTCGTCATCTACCAGCCCCTATCCATATCTCAAGCTAACAATAGTCATCCTTTAGAGTGGACCATCACATCATTGAAAAGACCTATTCTTAATTAAAGTCTTAATTTCATCAATATCCAAATCTAACGGAACAATTTAAAATAGGGCTATGAGTCACGAAATCCACCGTTCAATATGCTCAGCCACTCAATTGAGAAAACAACCTCTAGAATCTATCTAGGTTAGACTAGGAGCCTTGATGATCGTCGATGATCCGATTTGGGGTGCAATCGGGCCGTCGGGTCAATGATAACACATGAATCTGCGTACATGAACCACTTCAGCTCTAGATCGGCCCCATTTTTGGGAACATGGCCCTATACTTTTTTTTTTTTACACGCACACGCACCCCTGCGCACTCACGCTAGTGGAATTTCACCAATTATGGGTACTCGAACCATTGACCGGGTGTTGAAACTCCTAAAGAGACTACCACCCGAGCAAGATTAAGGACCCAACATGACCCTATATTTAGCAAAGAATCGGATGGTCGGAGTGGATCCATCAGATACTGGTCCAGTGGATCCCACTTTATGCGATCGTGAGTACACAGCCGTATACTGCCTCGCCGCACCACAACTGGAGATCGGTCAAGTCGGGTTTGACCCGACCGTGCCCGAAGAGGAAGCCTCCTTCCTCTTTTTCGTTTTCTCACCATCGAACGTGTCGCACCTGGAACTCAGATTTAGGTCACCATCACAGTTCCCATGGACGATCCAAACCGTCCATATGGAGATGAAACATGCCTCTATCAAAACCTAAGTTTCCTCGTTAGAATAGGAGCACGCGTGCGAGCACAAATCCGGACTCATCTGGACTGCGCACAACCACTTTCCCGAAAATGGAAAGCCCCATTCCTCCCTCCACACTGGCAATCCGAGTGCACTGGCCTTTAAGCCCTCTCAGCCCTCCATATGGAGAAATCGAAGCCCTTCAAGTTAGGGCTATCCCCGACAATCGCTCAACCTCTTCTATCCACCGCCGCGGGTTGCACTCGAGCCTATTAGCTGAAAACGCCTATCACCGTCCGTCCTTAGGACCCCACTGTGATCAGAGAATGGACCCGCACCGTCCACCAGCTTCCGATCATCGGATCAACTGTCAGTCATCTTCCTCATACGACCGAAAAAACCCACCAACCTCAGGTGGCCCCCATTTTATAATCAGAGTCGTTCATCTGATAGCCCATAGTGCCAGATTACAATCCACAGCTAAGAACTTCATCCACGCAAACCAAAACGATAGGTGCGGTCTTCTATTCAAACAACATATGGCATGGAAAAAACGGCTGTCGGGCACGTCCAAGCACCAACCCTAGACCTATAAGAGAATACAGGAGAGAGAGATCGATAGAGAGAGAGAGAGAGAGAGAGGAGGAGGAGGAGGAGGAGCTGTCGCCGAACTCGGTGTCGCACCAACCGAGCTGTCTGGGTTAGCTCGATTTGGGCTGAGTAAGTGCGGGCCGGAGACTCTACGCTAGGAGAGAAAAAGAGGAAGAGAACGAGAGAAAGGAAGAGGGAGATCTTTTGTTACCAAGCCAAATACCGACTGTTGAGTGGGCTATGTTAGCTCGCTCACGGTTGCCAGGTTGGGTCGAGTTAACTCGCCCATTCGAAGGGTGGTAGGGATTATTGGGACCCTGTTGTGGTTGAACTCCGCCCCACCAGCAGCTGCAGGTCACTCGAGCCAAACCCGACTCGAACCCACCGAGTCAGATGGAGGGTGATTCGGTTTGGGGCGACGCGGTGGGCCAGGGCCTGATATTCAACCAAGATTCACAGCCCATTCAGCCCTCTATAGGTACCAAACATTCCAGCAACCTCATGCTATTGGTGATGAGCCTACGGGTTGGGCTAGATCGCCCGATTTTAGCACCCACGTGGGTGCATAGTAACCCATTGAGTCCCTGTCTATTTGATTAGGTCTAAACTCGTCAGCGGGTCGTCAACATGTCTCCTATGGGTTAGCTCAAGTTTGAGGGAGGGCCTTGCTTAGGAAAGCCTCCCTTGGACTAGTTCAGATCGGGTCACTCCGCCACAGAAAATAAGGTAAATCACCCCTACTCATGATGAGAACTTCATATTTGGAAACTTAATGTACATTTTAATTTTAACTAAGTTTCTCGAAACCGGTATAAAATAATGGTGTTTGTACATATGGTATACAAGTCATGTGCGGTGACTCAGGAATGAGGGTGCAGACTCCGAATTTTGGGGCGTGACAGTACCTTTTAATGCGGCCTAGAAATCCTCTTCGCCTCAAGGGTGCTACCTTGTAGAGAAAGTTGTCGATGACGTCCTCAGCATCGTATGCAACTTCTCTCACATGCTGCACCCATCTCTTCACTCTTCTATCTCCTTGCTTGGAGTCTGCATCCTCCAAGAAGGCTACCATCCTCTCAAATTCTAACACGAGTAATTCGACTTGTTCACGAACCCCATGTAAGAAAACGGCTTCTCCAATGAGTGGTTCAGCCAGTTTTCCGAGAAGGAGCTCGACAACGGACTCAACAGTGGACATCTTTCCTCAATCTTTTTTTTTTTTTTATTTTTTTGTCACAAGAAAGAAAGAAATTCAGATGAAAACTTTGTTTGAGTTGAGTTGATGTTGCAGCATGTCTCTCTATCTATTTATAGAGGACAACTTGATGGGTCATATTCTAATATTACTGATGAGGAAAAGGATTGAGCCAACGTCTTCAATGGTTGGAGATGCGATCATTTCATCCGGTTTGGAGGGCATATAAACATCCAGGTGGAAAGTTTCAACGGTAGGTATTTCTTTCCCAGTTTTTATTCTTGTATGGCCATATCCGGCTTTTTTACTTTTACTTTTGGCCTGTCCAAAAATGAGCTAGTAGAACAGATGTACGGGTGGATTTCTCACTAACATTACGGTGGCCCCCACCTTTTTCAGCAAATCCGCGTGAATTTCTTGGAAGCGGATTGGCTGGTGTACTACACACGAGCTATATAGCTGCTGTAGGTACGTGTCGTGCGAAGACAAGCACTGACGCTCCTCAAGCCACAACTCGTACGAACGGTTCAAATGAGATCAAAGTTACGTAGTACCACGGTGATGTATTTATTATATCTACACCATTCATCTATTTTTAGAGATCATCTTAGAGTTGTATCCAAAATTTGTCATATCCAAAAATCATCTAGACCACACCACAAATAGCAGAGGAGATAATGATTTTCACCATTAAAAAATTTGTAAGGCCCACCATAACGTTTATTTTACATCCACTCTGTCCATAAGGTCACAAATGAAGAAAAGATGAAAAACAAATTTCATATTGATCCAAAACGTTTTTTGACTCAAAAAGGGTTCCAATGGTTGAGGATCAATCCCCTTTTTGCAGTGTGATACCCTTGATAGTTAGACATGTCATATTTTTTCCTCTCAAACCTTAATACGAGCTCGCCAAATGGATGGATGGTTTGGATATAACACATACCAAATGATCAGACACACAGAACTTACTGACATAAATGGCAAATAACACCGTCAAATAGAAAAGCTTGTGACAAAATTGGTAGTAAAAATTTCAAAATATCGTATATTTTAAAATATAATGTTTTATATTCATATTATCACAATATTTAGTCAAAATTAGTAAAATCTATAAGAAATCTGTTATTTAAATGTATTTACAATTTAAACTTATCTATTAATTTACAATTAATATTTTTTTTAAAAAATAAATTCAATAAGATTTTCATATAATATCCTAAGAAATGTTTTAAATTTTGAAAATCACTAAATTTTTAGGATGATATTTGTATCTCCACTTCAACCAGATGATTCCAACATGATGAATGGGTTTGATGAAAGATACACACCATGATGGCCCCCATACAAATCTATGGTTGGAGTTTTATCCCCATCAATTCCCTATGCTATGGCCTATAGCTTTCTTTGGTCTATGGCCTAACATGTAAGATTATACCTAATGGATGGATTGGATTTAACATATAAATTGGTGGACCCCAAATAGCTTTGATGTCGCAGGCTACTGGGGTCCTATATTATTGATTTTATCATTCTAATTTTAGAAGAGATCATGTGAGCCTTGGTGGCCACTCATGGTCTTATCATGGCAGAGATAGTCTACAGGGTCATGTCTTAATCAACTTAACCCACCCATGTGCCCATGGGCCACAAGGGGACAGTAGCCTTCCTGATACTATGGCAGTGCATGATGAATTAATACACACGCACTTAGAATTTTGCATGTGGTATACTAAAATTAATTTGTCAAAATTGTGGGACCTACTCTTACCAAGTCACAGCCACAAAAATTAGTTTAATTGAACAATCTTGAACTCTCATATGTGGACACTTGATTGCTGAGAAAGGATCAAGGGACACTTTTCATTTTCAACCGTCCTATAAAAGTTAACCCATCTAATATATAATGAAATAAGTATAAATTTTGGTTCATGATCCAATAATATGATGAATGGATTGAATCCCATATAGACATTACTTTACGGATCAGATGTCTCTGCTCTCACAAAAATTCAGATTAAAGATTTTTTTTTGAAACAAAGTTGGATGTGTTTTTATTTATAGGCTTCAAAAGTCCTCTCAAACTATTACTTCGTTTGGTTTTTCCTTTATCCAAAACAACTATGCAATAAAGAATTCAGTACTTCTCGTGCATTCATATAAAACTCATGAGAAATGATAAATGCTTATTCTACAACAGTTATGTTTGTATGGCCTACAATATTGGGGTCGTATATTATAGCCACTCATGATCTTATCTTTCTATTTTTAGAAGCGATCATATAACCCTTGCTGGCCACTCATGGTCTTATCAAGTCAGAGAAAGTCTGCAAGGTCATGTGTCAATCGACTCAACCCACCCATGTGCCCGTGGGCCACAAGGGGACAGTAACCTTCCTAATACAATCTCAGTGCATGATGCTTTAATACACAAGCACTTAGAATTGTGCACGTGGCATACTACTCAAATTAAACTGTCAAAATTGTGGAACCCACTCTTGCCAAGTCAGGGCCCCAAAAATTAGATTAATTGAACAATCTTGAACTCTAATCTGTGGACCCTTGATTGTTGAGAAAGGATCATGGGATACTTTTCAATTTCAACCGTCCAATAAAAATTAACCCATCTAATATATAATGAAATAAGTATAAATTTTGGTTCATGATCCAATAATCTGATGAATGGATTGAATCGCATATAGACATTACTTTAGGCAATAGATGTCTCTGCTCTCACAAAAAAATCAGATTAAAGATTTTTTCTAGAAACAAAGTTGGATGTGTTTTTATTTGTAGGCTTCGAAAGTCCTCTCAAACTATTACTCCATTTGGTTTTTCCTTTATCCAAAATAAATATGCAATTAAGAATTCATCACTCTTCATGCATTCATATAAAATTTATGAGAAATGATAAAAGCTTATTCTACAAGAGTTGTGTTTGTATGGCCTACCATGGTGCAGATGGAGTATTCCAACTCTTTTTTATTATTTATTTATTTATTTATTTATTTAAAAGGAAACTACTTGCATTGATATGGGCAAAATATACAAGTAAACTGGGTGGGCACCACAAAAAACCAAGGTCGCACCGAACAGGATCATACAAAACGAAAGGGGAGGGAAAGCGACCAAATGGGCTGCCCTTCGGAAACGGAAAAGAAACGCCTAATTACATCATGTGGACGCATGTAACTCCAAATGGGCTGCCCCTCCAACTCTATCTACAATTGTTAAATTCCACATTTTTATCATGTAGAAGCATGTACCATGCACGACAGAGTGGGGCCCACTTCACCTTGTATCCATGATATAATGTGGAAGTTCAGCTTAGACCTTTTAGATGAATGGGATGAACTTTGTTCTATTTCTAAACACTGTTATTCAACTGACTACATGAACGGGTATCATTGGCCGCGATCATTCAAGGAAGGCCGTCAAGTGTCCCATTTTCCATCTCTATCTTATAAATGCCATCAGTCCATTTTTCTTCAAATGGAACACTTCCACACGCAACACGAATATATACCTGCATGACTTTGATAGTGGCCATTAGATGTGGGGCCCAACATGCTTTAAATTCTAAATGCCTTTGTAATTCCTAACTATAATCTCACCAGGTCAAGCAGGTGGTACCATTTATTTATGCAAAAGAGTCCTTGTACTTAAAAAAAAAAAAAAAAAAAAAAACCATTGAATGCCCTCATTTCTCCATTTCTTACTAAGTGTAGTTTATAGTTTTCAAACAGTACGAGCTACAAAATAGGATGACAAAGTTGTTGGGATGCCTTGCACAAACCTTAGGATCTAGCCTCCCGAAACAAACCAGAATTATGGATAATAAAGCAATGAAATAAATCAAAGCATCAATCACACACCACACAAGAGATTTTTACGTGGAAAACCCTCAAAGAGGTAAAAACCACGGGACCTCATCCAGATCAACAATCCACTATGAAGTAGAACGTTTACAACCTTCTTCACTCACGCAGGAGTGGATGAACAATGAAAGAATAAAGAAAACCAGAGAGATCTCACCGATTACGAGGACGTAGGAGCGCAGAGATATAGACTGCACCATAGATCACCTCCACGAGCATAACCTCCCTTCTACAAGCTTCCTCTCTCTTTTTCCCTCTCTCTCTCACCTTTGATAGCCCTCTTGTGTTTTTCTCATCAACACAACATACGTAAAAAAATCTTAGGGACCCTTTTTTATAGTTTTAGGAAACTCCTTTCCGCATCCTAGTTGCAAAAGGACTTGCGCATCCCAGTTGCGAAAGGACTTGCGCATCCCAGTTGCGAAAGGACAACGGGTCAAAAAAACCCATCAAATCTTCCCCCTTTTGACCCAGGAGGGATTCACCTTCTTTAAGCCAGCCAGGTTTCTACAAACCTCAAACTTGCCCTTAAGCAAGGCCATGGTCATCATATCTGACCCATTATCGTCCGTGTGGACCTTCTCAAGCTGTAACACCTTCTGTTCCAAAGTATCCCTGATCCAGTGATACTGAATCTCTATGTGCTTTGACTTGGAATGCTGACTTGGATTCTTGCTCAAGTGTATAGCACTCTGACTATTGCAATAGACCACGTGCTCCTCCTGCTTTAGGCTAAGTTCCTGTAGGAACCTTTTCATCCAAAGCATCTCTTTACATGCCTCTATGACTGCAATGTACTCAGCTTCTGTAGTTGACAATGCTACGACCTTCTGTAGCTTACTCTGCCAAGAAACCGCTCCCCCTGCAAACGTGAACATGAACCCCGATGTAGACTTCCTGGAGTTTATGTCACCTGCCATATCTGCATCTGTGTAGCCCTCTAACACAGGTTTTCCGTCACCATAACATAGGCTCAACCTGGATGAGCCTCTTAGATACCGTAGTATCCATTTCACCGCTGCCCAATGCTCTTTGCCAGGATTGACAAGGTACCGGCTGACTACACCAACCGCATATGCTATGTCTCGGCGTGTACACACCATAGCATACATCAAACTTCCTACAGTTGACGCGTAGGGTATTTTCTACATCTCTTCCACCTCTGCCTTGGTCTTGGGACACTGCCTGTCGCTCAATCTGAAGTGATCATCCAGTGGAGTACTGACCGGCTTCGCTGCATTCATATTGAACCACTCTAGGACTTTCTCAATATACCGCTCTTGTGACAGCCAAAGCTTCATGCTGCTTCTGTCACGGGTTATCTCCATTCCTAGGATCTGTCTAGCCGGCCCAAGTCTTTCATCGCAAAAGACTTGCCCAACTCCTGTTTCAGCCTGTCAATCTTCTTGATGTCTTTTCCCATGATGAGCATGTCATCAACATATAACCGCAGAACTAAGAAATCACCATCTGAGAACTTGCGCGTGAACACACAATAGTCCGACTCCGTTCTGTCATACCCATGTTTCAACAGAAACGAGTCGAACTTCTTGTACCATTGCAGTGGAGCTTGTTTCAGCCCATACAAGCTCTTCCTTAGCCTACACACCATATGCTCCTTGCCCTTGACTTCAAACCCCTCTGGTTGGTGCATGTAGATCTCTTCTTCCAGGTCACCATGGAGAAAGACAGTTTTAACATCTAACTGCTCTATCTCTAGATCCATGTTAGCCGCCAACCCAAGCAACATCCGTATGGATGTCATCTTCACCACTAGTGAGAATATCTCTTCGAAGTCTATTCCTTTCCTCTAACCAAACCCTTTCACCACAAGTCTAGCCTTGAACCTCGTCTGTGAATTCTTCTGCTCAACCTTCTTTCTGAACACCCACTTGTTGCTCAAAGCTTTCTTGCCCTTAGGCAGTTTCACCATATCATAGGTGTGGTTCTTATGCAAGGATTCCATCTCCTCTTGCATAGCTTTCAACCACTCCCCCTTATGTTCGTCGGCTAGGGCCTCAGAATAATCTTCTGGCTCTCCCCCATCAGTCAGCATAATGTACTCATGTGGCGAGTACCTCTTGGACGGCTGTCTGTCCCTAGATGACCTCCTCACCTGTGGCTCAACAGGTGGATCAAGTGGGGGCTGCTCCCTTGGTCCATCTTCTGAAGGAACTCTCTCGTCCTCTGCACCTTGCTGTACTCCCCCGTCATTAGGCACCACGGGAGGAATAATCGGATCCATGTCCTCTAGCTCACCTGAACTAGGCTGATTCTTCTTTAGCTTACTAATGTCTTCTATACACTAATCTTCAAAGAAAACCACATCTCTGCTCCTGACGAGCTTCCTCTCGGTCGCATCCCACAATTTATAACCGAACTTTTCATCACCGTACCCTAAGAACACACACTGCTTGATCTTCATATCGAGCTTTGACCTCTCATCCTTTGGTACGTGAACGGATGCCCTGCATCCAAACACCCTGAGATGACTGTAAGATGGATCATGTCCAGTCCACACCTTCTCAGGTACTTCTCCATTCAACGGGGCTGATGGAGACCTGTTTATCAAATACACCGCCGTGCGCATTGCTTCTCCTCAGAATGTCTTGGGCAACTTCGCATGGGATAACATGCATCTGATTCTCCCAACAATGGTGTGATTCATTCGCTCAGCTACACCATTATGCTGGGGGGTCTTGGGAACCGTCTGTTCATGCCGTATACCCAGGAACTTGCAGTACTCATGAAAGTCGCCAATGTATTCACCACCATTGTCAGTGCGGATGCACTTCAATGGTTTACCTATCTCTCTCTCAACCATAGCATGATACAATTTAAACACACCAAAGACCTCGTCCTTGGATTTCAAAGCATAAACCCAAACCCTCCTAGATGCATCATCTATAAAAGTGACAAAATACAATGCCCCACCCAAGGTTTTTATCCTCATAGGACCACAAACATCAGAATAAACCAAATCTAATGCATGCACTTTATTAACATGAGAAGCAATTTTAACAAATGAAACTCTATGCTATTTTCCTGATAAACAATCAAGACAGGTTTTGAGAGGTGTACCTGTCACGTCTGGAAGGAGCTGCTTCCTCGCTAGTAGCTGAAGCCCTTTTTCACTCATGTGGCCTAGACGCCTGTGCCACATGTCAATAGCTGAATCTTCCGCTGCGTTCAATCCACCCTTGCACCTACTGATACTTGCCTTGTAAAGGGTGCAACACTTCTTTCCTCTAGCCATGATCAACGAACCCTTGATGATCTTCCATCGCCCATCAGCAAACCGGCTTTCATAGCCATCATCATCCAGCCTTCCCGTCGACATCAAGTAGAGGCGAAGATCTGGGATATGCCTCACATCCCTGAGAACCAATGTGCAGCCCACATCAGTTTTCACACAAATATCACCGACTCCCAGAATCTTTGATACGCCAGAATTTCCCATCTTCACAGTCTCATAGTCACCTGACTTGTAGCTTGTGAAGGAGTCCCTGTGTGGAGTCGCATGAAAAGAAGCTCCCGAGTCTATCACCCAGTCGGTGTTCTGACTCGTAACCGTGAGACATACGTCATGATCTGTAGAAAGAATAACTACCATGTTGCCATCTGAAGCGGCTGCAGTGGAATCAGATTCATCTTCCTTCCCTTTTCCTTTCTTGTCGTTTTTCTTACCACGACATTCATGCTTATAGTGGCCTTTTTTGTCACGATTCTAGCATTCAACATCTTTTCTGTTACTTGACTTACCTGTTGATTTATCTTGGGCCTTCCCGCCCTTCCTGTTCTTTCCTCTCCCCTGTTCCTGCGTCACAAGAGCCTCTTGCTGAGTAGACCCCTGAGACTTCCTCCTTGTCTCCTCATTGAAGAGACAACTGGTTACCTGTTCCATGGATATCTTTCCGTCTGGCGCAGAGTTACTTAGAGACACCACCAATGTCTCTCAACTGTTAGGCAATGAACTAAGCAATAGTAAAGCTTGCAATTCATCATCCAGGACCATCTTCATAGAGGTGAGTTGGTTCACTATATTGCTGACCTCATTCATGTGCTCGGCCACAGAACCACCATCCTTGAACTTGAGATTCACAAGTCGCCTTATCAGAAATATCTTATTATTGGTAGTCTTCCTCTCATACAGCCCTTGTAATTTTAGCCATAGGCTTGGGGCTGAGGTTTCCGTAGACACACGGTGGAACACAGAATCATCCAACCATTGTTTAATAAACCCCACCGCCTTTCGGTCCGTCTTCTTCCAATCATCATCAGTCATATCCTTGGATTTTGCTGATATGCCTAAGATTGGAGAATATAGGTCCTTGCAATAAAGCAAGTCCTCCATCTTAGTCTTCCATATGATCCAGTTAGAACCATTGAGGTTGATCATTCTTGAGCCACCTTCCATAATTCAAAAACCGATCCTACCCATTCAATGAACTTAGCTCTGATACCACTTTGTTGGGATGCCTTGCACAAACCTTAGGATCTAGCCTCCCGAAACAAACCAGAATTATGGATAATAAAGCAATGAAATAAATCAAAGCATCAATCACACACCACACAAGAGATTTTTACGTGAAAAACCCTCAAAGAGGTAAAAACCACGGGACCTCGTCCAGATCAACAATCCACTATGAAGTAGAACGCTTACAACCTTCTTCACTCACGCAGGAGTGGATGAACAATGAAAGAATAAAGAAAACCAGAGAGATCTCACCGATTACGAGGACGTAGGAGTGTAGAGATATAGACTGCACCGTAGATCACCTCTACGAGCATAACCTCCCTTTTATAAGCTTCCTCTCTCTCTTTCTCTCTCTCTCTCTCTCACCTTTGATAGCCCTCTTGTGTTTTTCTCATGAACACAACATACGTAGAAAAATCTTAGGGACCTTTTTTTATAGTTTTAGGAAACTTCTTTCCGCATCCTAGTTGTGAAAGGACTTGCGCATCCCAGTTGCGAAAGGACTTTGTGCATCCTAGTTGCGAAAGGACAACGGGTCAAAAAAAAACCCATCAAAAGTGTCGTGATTACCTTATCTCGTGTGGTAATGCATGGATTATAAAATGAGTGGGCAATTGATCTGGATGATTTACAATTAAGTAACAGCTTACAAACCAATGGTTTCCATCCCATCCCCATTGTTTCCTGTGATGTGACCCAACTTGCACGGTCGATTTGGTTGGTTTTTTATCCAAGGCCCCAAATTCAAGACATAACCTGGTGGACAGGGGTGGATGTTATAACTTTGGGGCCAGGTGGATTAAGTACTACCTTAGCAGTTCTGAGCAAGGGACAGGCAAAAGCTCCAAGCAGTTATCAAGGGGCCACCATTATGTATGGATATTATCCACACCGTCCATCTATTTTATCATATTATTTTAGATTATTTGCCTAAAAATAAGATGTTTCTCCTCTTCAATTCAACAGTTATGGTAGCCTAAGCGTTGCCATGTGGGTCATCCAAATGCTTCTGTCATTCTATATTCTTGCAACCGTTCCTCTTCTCTCATCTGCCATTCTACCTTTTGGCTTTCTTAACAATGCCCTATCTTTCCGCTCGACCGATTTTCTCTTGCTTGGACTTCCCAACAAAACTGTAAGGAAAACTCCAATGAGCATCACCAATGTAAACAATGTAAAAATGCTTTTGGAAAATTTTGAATTCAAGCCATGTGCTGTGCGTAGGTTTTGGATTAGGTTGTTTCTAACCCTGGTTTTCACCAGCTCATTTAATGAGCAGAAGACTCTAATGAGGTAATTGGTTTGGGTGATTTACAATTGAATAACAACTTTGATGAAAGATATACATGAAAGTGTCTCCACACACAAACCTATGGTTGGTATCCAGTTCCTCTTATTTCCTGTGGTGTGGTCTACTTGAGTTATGGATCTGGTTGGTTTTTCCTCCAGGGGACCCATGTCTAACACATAACCTGATGGACAAAGTGGATGTTACATATGTAACATTATGGCCCCACATAGCTTTAAGAGTCACTCGTGTAAATTACAGGATCAACTCATCAAAGTAGGACTAAAAGTTAGGCGGGTTGGTGCTCAACCCTAGCCTAACCCAAGGTTCCTGTACCTCAACCCTAACCCAACCCAACCCAACCTCGGTTTGGGAATTCTTAACCCAAGCCCAACCCAAGCGGGCTCACAGGTCTTAGATAACCGAATCTGGATTGTTGTTACAGTTTTCAATGCTCACAAGTCTTAAAATTACCTCACAAAGTCAATCAAAGGCAAAATTCTTTAAAGCAGAAAATGATAGCCTGCTAGTTGTATATTGAATTCCGCAACCCCAAATGCTCAGTAGAGATGAATTTAGATGTAAATAAATTCCCATTGTGTAGAATGCCCACTTGCCTCAATTATCATTGTTCATGATTCTTTGAATAAAGAAACTAGCTCACTCTACCATTGCAGACTAGTTCAACAGAGGAAGTCCATTCCACCCAATGCAGAATGTGATTGCTGCATTTTCCAAACGACACACCCTTGAATATTTGGGTGGAACTGATTGGCTGGGTCTACACGAGATATTGATTTTGCATGGCCCAGGCCACCCTAAATACTTGAGATGTTTCCATGAGCAACGGATCTGATACCAACAAATGCATGTGGGGTAAACAATCATCAGATACTCAGGGGCACACTGAGTAACTCAGCACGCAATCCGATTTCTATAGTAGTGTATTTATTCTCGCATGACTGGAAGACTTTAGGCCATGATATCTACTTGCTTCAAATACTCTTGTAAAGAAGTTGTGGTACACATTGTTATGAATGGAAGCTCTACTTCTTCAAATACATCATGATATCTTATCCTTCATTATTGACTCTTCAAGTCGCTAATTTATCACATTGTGAAGAAAAAATTGATCATGATTAATCATGATAGTATGAAAACTATTTAGGGAGGGATCATGGAAAAGTACCTAACATTCATTACTCACTCTGTGGGCCTCACTTTCTATCAACATTTCAAATTGGACACGGATTGGGTACTACCTTCACCAGGACCTAGCTAGTTAAAGTGGCCTTGATAGGGGCTCTATGGGGCCCACCATGATGTATATATTTTATCCACACCGTCCATCTATTTTGACAGATCATTTTAGAGTATTAAACCAAAAAAGAGACAAATTGAAGGCTCAAGTGGACCACACCATAGGAAGCAATGGGAATTAAAAGCCTACTGTTAAAAACTTCTTTAGGGCCACTAAAAGTTGTGGATCAAGTTGATATTTATCTTTTCCTTCATCCAAGTCTACGTGACCTTATTAATAATTTGGATGGGAAATAAACATCATCACGAGTCCTAAGAAGTTTTCATTAGTAGGAAATTAATCCCACTCCATGTGTTGTGGTCCACTTGAGCTTGGATCTTCTTTCCTTTTAGCTTCATGCCCTAAAATGATCTATCAAAATAGACAGACGGTGTGGATAAAATATATACATCATAGTGGGCCCCACAAAGACCCTAATAGGATTATCCATCTCTAGCAAGGTTCTAGCAGGGATTGTACTTAATCCATGTCCTTTCAACTTGCAACTTTACCCTCTTTTAAGGAAATAGACGGTCACGGTAACATGGAAAGATATTAAGGCAGTGATCCATCTGCCACTTAATAAACCCCACTATATTCCTCTCCACAATTAAGCTTCAAGTCACTATTATGTCCCCTACATTATTGGTATTCAAGTCATTACTTTTAATCGGTCATCGTAGTCTGAATTATTATGTAGGGACTACTGAAAGGTACTTACATCCATTTGTCACGGTGTGGGCTCAACTTTTCTATTGACTTTTCAAGTCACCACTTCGTCCTTTTGTGACAAAAAGTTGGCCATGATAATATAAAATATAGAACCATGGAAAGGTACTTAAATTCATTAGCCACTTTATGGGCCCCACTTTTCTATTGACTTTTCAAGTCACTATTTTGGCCTGATGGTCATGGAAGAATGGAAAATTATTAGCATATTGATCCATCCACCACCTCATAAACCCCATTATCTTCCCCTCCACTATTGAGTCTTCAAGTTGCTAAGATGTCTTTTTCATCATTAAGCCCAACTCTGCTTTAAGTCGGTCATGGTAGTGTGAATGTAATTAGGAAGGACCTAAGGAAAGTTACTTAGACATCGATCCATCACATTATGTGGCCTCGCTTTTCTATTGACTCTCCAAGTCACTATTTTGTCCTCTTGTGAGGAAAAAATTGGTCATAATAATGTCAAATTATTAAGGTAGGGACCATTAAAAAGTATCTAACATCCATCTATCACGTTATGGGCTCATCTTTTTCTTGTTGTACCGTATGTTTTGTGTTCACATTACCAATCCTAAGGCTAGATAAGGAAGCTTGTGTCGAGTTGGCAGCCAAATCAAAATTCCACAACTTCTACCATAATTCTCCATTAGCTCTTCGGATTATTACATCCTTTTGGGAATAAAAAGATTGCACCAAGCACAGTCAGTGAAATGTATTAAGCAAAACATGGGATAGTATTTTTAATCCACTCCCAACCTCAGCCGCTAAGTGGAAGCTTAGCTTCCCATGAACAAAGAGGACTAGGCTTAAACTTATTATGTATTTAGGTTGTGCGGGCACGGTGGATCACATATCAAGTTTGATTATTGTACATATCATATGTAACCATGTCTTGTGTAGAATATTATAACCACCATCTTAAATAGGTCATTGTTCAAATTAGACTCATCCTACAATCCTAACCATCTGATTCGTGCCTTCAAATGGACCACCGAAAGGAACCTTGTGTGTGACTTTGGATTGATAAATTGATATATACTAACCCCTTGGTTGTTGCTTCCAATTGGATTATTAACATTGTCCATAATAGGTCCATCAATCCAACTATTAACATTAGTTAATCAAATTGGGTTTTGGTTATGGTCCATACAAAATGCGGCCAAGTAATTGGATGGTCCAGATCAAGTGCATCTCCTAGACTGTAGAAAGTATTGAATTTTCATGTATGGTTCATTCACTATCAATTGCATTGGTTGAAAATAAGCTTGTTGTTTTGTTTTAATTCCGTCAGGACCACCTTTATTTGAGATGCCTGCAACTAGAGCCTTCTAAAGTATGCCTGGTGTGAGAGGATCCTCTCCACCTTTTTTTAGTGTCACAGTACAACTTGGGCCTGAAATCTATCCCGACCTACCCCCACTCAAACGATGAATTACATAGCGTTCCGATCATATGAAAATGTAGACGTTCCAATGTGGGCCCACTGTTTGGTAATCCTTATTCTTTGATATTAACCTCCTATTATGAATGGGGGATTGTTGAGGGTCGAATATTGCATAT